>JAVXUP010002483.1:15000-128435 GCA_033070095.1 Escallonia herrerae | reverse complement strand
GCCAGAGATGGCGCTTTAAGTTTGTCGATGATAGGTTGCCTCCAATCGTTCGCGGTAGTGTCCTTCGGGACTAGGTTCAGTGCTGTGCATGGTTCCATTCTCTTGACGATGGTTAGCATCCGTTGTTCACCATCGACCTCTATCTTTGACGCGATCGTGGCCAAGCTGTCCGCATGTCTGTTGTGGCACCTATTGTGATGTTCATACTGGACATGGCCGAGTCTTCCTTCCAAGTGTTGCACCAAGGCACGATAAGGTGCCAAGGCTGGTTCTTTGACCGCGAACTCCCCGTCCGCCTGCTTCATGACCAAATTTGAATCTCCTTTCACACACAGCGCCTTAGCCCCCATACTGACGGCAATCATGAGGCCAATGACAAGTGCCTCGTATTCAGCTTCGTTGTTAGACACCGGGAATGCAAGTTTGAAGGATAATGAAGTGGTAACACCGTCTGGTGCCCGGAGGACTATGCCGGCACCCCCTTGCCGGAGGGGTGTGCCATTGGGACCTTTGCTAGTGGCAGAGCCGTCGAATTCAAGCGTCCACAGTTCATCGATGTCGGTGATCAGGGCTGTCTCCTCCCCAGGCAGTTGATCCGATATCGGTTCATATTGTTGGCGTGGGAAGAAGGCCAGGAGGTCTGCAAGTGCTTGGCTCCGCAGAGCTGTAGGATTCTTGATAGATAAACCGAATTCGGCCAATAGCAACAACCAACGGGTGAGTCGACCAGACAGGGCGGGACGTGTAAGCATGTAACGGAGTGGGTCAGCCTTGGTGACGAGTGTGATCTGATGCGCCAAGAAGTAATGTCTGAATTTCTGTGAGGCGTACACCAAGGCTAGACAGTGTTTCTCGAGCTCGGAGTAGTTGGCTTCGGGCCCCCTGATCACTCTACTGAGGTAATAAACAGGACGCTCGACACCTTCGACTTCTTGGGCAAGCAAAGCCCCGATGGATCTGGGTGTGGAGGTCAGGTATAGTAGGAGGGGATGACCTCGTTGTGGTACGACCATGGTTTGCGGTGACATGAGTACCGCCTTAATCTTGTCAAATGCTTGCTGTTGGGGCGCACCCCAATTCCATGGTGCGCTTTTACGCGTCAAGTGTTGAAAGGGTATGATGAGTTCGGCCAGGCGGGATGAAGCGTCGGAGGTAAGAGACCTTACCGAGGAAGCTCTTCAGTTGCTTTGTGCTCGGGGGGGGCATTTCTTGGATGGAGGCTGCTTTAGAAGGGTCAACGTCGATGCCCTGTCGACTGACCAAGAAGCCGAGGAACTTGCCGGAGGAGACTCCAAAGGCACATTTCAATGGATTCATCCGCATGTTATACTGGCGGCAACGATCAAAGACTGCTTCGAAGGTCGGTGAGGTGATCACTTTCCTTCTTGGATTTGATGATAAGATCGTCGACGTAGTCTTCCACAGTACGGTGTATCATGTCATGGAATATTGCTGTCATAGCCCTTTGATACGTAGCACCCGCATTCTTGAGGCCGAAAGGCATAACTTTCCAACAAAAGTTACCCATAGGAGTGCGGAAGGCCGTCTTGGCGCTGTCGTCAGGGTTCATGCGAATTTGATTATAACCTGCGAACCCATCCATGAAAGATAAAGTTTCATGTCCGGCGGCGGCCTCCGTAAGCATGTCGATATTGGGTAGTGGAAACTCGTCCTTGGGGCACGCCTTATTCAAGTCCCGAAAGTCAATACAGACGCGGACTTGGCCATTCTTCTTTTGTACAGGGACGACATTAGCCAGCCAAATAGGGTGAGTGATAGGTTCGATGAAGCCTGCCTGCAGAAGGCGTTCAATCTATTGTTTGATCTTTAACTCGAGCTCGGGGCGGAATGTCCGCGGGTGTTGTCGGAACAGGGATGGATCCGGTAGCAATGTTGAGATGGTGTGTGACTAGGGCAGGATCCAGTCCGGGCATCTCATTGTAGCTCCATGCCAAGACATCACGATACTCGCGCAGGAGGGAAACCAATTCCTCTCTTCGGCCGGGGGCGAGTTTTGTGCCAATGTAGGTGTGCCTTGGTTCTTCGCCAGGGTCGGCCAGGTTGATTTCTTCAATATCTTCAGCCTGTGGTCGAGGGCCGTCCTCATAGCAAGGTGGTGCTGCGCCGGGGGTGAGGTCAGGATCTGGCTGGGCAATGCTCGGCCGTGCAGCACCATTCAGTCTCTCCAAGTGGGTCGGGGTCGAGGGGGTCCGATGAGGGACCCCTGGAGCCCCTGCGTACCGTCATAATTGATAGACGATTTTTTCGTCCTTGACGATACGTTGAAAGGCCGGCTCACCCTTTTGCTTCTTAGACTTGGGGGAAGAAGGGGGGGAGTTGGTCGTGGCAGCAGGCGGAGGCGGTGGGGTTGATCCCTTATTCTTGTTACTCTTCTTGGTTTTGGCCTTGGGAGGCTTGTTTCCGCACAGCTCATCCCAGTTTGGCACCTGGTAGAATGTATATGAGTAGCATTCTCACCATCCTCGGCGAAATTAGTGAAGAAGGAGGCCTCGGCGAAATAAGATTCGGCGCATTCAAAGGGGCCTTGGTTGCAGGGATTGTCATCGCTACCTCATGTCCCGCAGAACCGGCTACCAGCTTCACACTGGTGGTATGTTGAGGGAACGGCCTTGTTGACATGGATCCATGGTCGACCGAGCAGGAGGTGAAAGGCAGACTCGCTGTCTATTACGTGAAAAGTAGTGTCGCGACGGACAGTTCCGACCATGAGGTCGACAGTGATATGGCCGAGGGTCGACTGGGACCCTGTCCAAAGCCGGTAATCTTGACAGGGTCACGGATGATTTTCCTTGGTGGAATGCCGGCCTGTTGCAAGGTGATGAGAGGTATGATGTTGATCGAGGCGCCGCAATCAACCAAGGCACGACGAAAGCCCGTGCCATTAACAGTACATTCTAAAAACAGTGGCCGATTGTGATGCTTGACCGGCGGTGAGTCTTCGTTTAAGAAGACTAAGGCCGTGGAGGGGATGTGACGTAATTCAGCCTGGGCGGCGAAGCATTCGGGACCGAGGCCAGTGGTGACCTCGAGCAGGCAATTGGAAAGATAAGTCCGGGCGGCGGGTGAAAACCCCATTTCATCAAAAAAAAACTTTTGATCTTCGTCATCTGTCCAAAGGAAGGCATCGACTGCTTAGCTGGAGGAGGCACGTCCGTTGGCATGGGCTCCGTCGGGGCTTCGGGGATTACAGGCTCGACATGGTAGTGACAGCCGTAAGGACCTGGTGCTCCCTATTGTTGCGATGCGGTGGGTAGGGATCTTTGCGCACATCGTTGTTTTTCTGTAGCTGTAGGTCGCCCGACGCTACCTTCCTTGCAAAGATGGTTCGCAGTGCATTACAACTCTTGAGCGAATGGCCAAGGGCTCGATGGAAAGGACAGTAGTTGGGTCTGGCCTTTTCTTCGTCCGTGATGTTGGTTCGCATTGGTGGCAGTTGGAAATTTTTGTCATGCGCCACCCATTCCGCCAAGAGCTCCTTCACTGTATTCAGATCACATGGATAGTCGGGTGCAGGCTCCTGTTGCCTTCGCTTGTCGGGGCCTTGGTCCCCATCTGGAACTGACGCTTGAAGCCTGCGTAGATGTTGTTGTTGTTGCTGTTGCTGCTACGCTGAGTGATGGTGTGTCTGCCGAGGCCAACAGTGTACTTTGCGGTCGAGGCTTCCATGACTTGACAGGACCAACTGTCTCGTAAGTCCGTCGAGCTGTCTCCTTGAGGTGTCCCCATGACCTCAGTTGTAGGTTCTCGATATGCACCCGATAGATGTCAGTCATATTTTTTTATGCATATAGGAACCAACGTTTCGTCTTTGCTGAAATCCGTGCACTCAAGGCATTTGAGATGAAAGCGGTGCACGTACTTATTCAAGTCTTCCCCTTGGTTCTGGCGAATGCCAGCAATGTCAACAATAGTCATGCGCTCAGTCTCGTAATGGAACTTGTCTAAGAACAATCGGACCATGTCATTCCAGGTGTGGACAGTCCCTGCAGGGATCTGGTGATACCAAGTGTAAGCCAAGCCTGTAAGGGATTTGTGGAATTCTCTCAACTTTAAGCCGTCTCCCGTACCATACTGCTCCAAGGAGCCTGCAAATCTTGTCAAGTGCTCACGGGCATTGCCCTCACGTCCGTTGAAGAGCACGAAGTTTGGTTGCTTGTACTTGAGGGGGTAGGGTGTGATTGTGGTATCGTTGGAGTACGGGGCGTGTCCGGTCAGCCGGGTTGAGGAGTCTGGTTCGGAATTCCTCGACAGGTGATTGATAAGGGCTTCCAAGTCCGACCGAGTAACATAGTTGGAGGATGGTGCCTCATTACCACTCAAGGGACGATGACTACCTAGGACGTCACGAGCCCCCGAGCCCCCAGACGGGGTAGCTTGATGAACGGGAACATGGGACGTTGGTATAGTGCAGGAGCTGGCAGGGGCAGCTGGTGCAGGGGCATGAGTAGGTTGGCGAGACATGTCCACCACTTGGCCGGTGGTTTGGTGCCGCTCAGGTGGATAAGGATTAGGTTCCATCTCGATGGAGTCATGAGTTTCAGAAGAGCTTCTTGCCTGGACTGGACGGGATGGCATAACGGCAGGGAGAATCTGCTGCAACACTGGCCCGAGATTCGTGTGCAGCCTGCGGGGTGGTACTGCGGAGGGAGATGTATTAGCTACTGGTGGCGAGGGTGTCGCGAGTCCTACCGCCAAGGGTCTGGATACTCGAGGCGGTGGTGGTCGCGACACTGGGGCCTGGGTGACATCAAGAGCTGGCCCAGGTCCTGCAGGCTGGATTGATGGAGCGGCCTGTTGCGAGGTCAAGGCTTGGATGGATTTTTGCATCTCCATAATGGCCGACATCAGAGTGGCCTGAGACTCTTGTAGATTGGCTATGGTAGGGGTGAGTTGCTGCATGGCCGTATTGACAAGCACTTCCACATCAGGGGCAGCAGCTGGAGGTTGATCTCGGACAGGTGTGCTACTTGTCCCCTCTTGGTCGTCAAGGTGGTCTCCTTCTCGTATAGTCGTGATGAGGCCTTGGCTGGTAGCCCTCGTAGCTTTTCGTTGTATAGGCATGATGCCTAAGTGATGAAGATAGGCAAACTGCAGTACGATGCTCACCTCCCCAGCGGAGTCGCCAAAATGATGCCGAGGAAAGTGGGTTCGTACCTACGTGGAGGTGCCACAAAGGCTGCAGTCCGCGTCAGCTTCCAAGTATGCCAAATGAGGGACAGCAAGGACGGAGTAAGGGCCGAGAGCAAGGCTTCCCAGACAGGTCGTGAGGAGTGGCAGTGCCGCGGAGACAAGGTTGAGACGAACAAGACCGGCAGTCGGTGATCCAAGTCAAGGTGCAATGCTATGATCCGAAATTATGTTTCTCTCTCTAGAATCCAAGAGCTCCCAAATTCTAGAGTGAGAAAGTGATGTTTTTAGAATGGCTCCCAAAAGTCCCCCTTTTGAGTTGTAAAGGTTCACTATTTATAGGAAACAGTGTGCTTATGTCATACAGTGCCACATGTCGTCCCCTAGGAGTGACACGTCACCAGAGGGTTTCAAAATACCGATTTTTCGTTGGACTGCCGATTCCCAAATTTGCGTTACCTGTCCCGCACAGCGTCGCTCTACCTGTCTGAGAAGACTGACCACGCCGCAGTAGCATGATCAGAGTAAGCCCGTTGCCCCAGCCACCAATCCAAGCCCTTACTGAATCCCACAAGATGCGTCAAGAGACGCATAGATAACCTGGCAGTGGTGAGGGTTGCCCCTATGGCCGACTGCCAGGCGGACTAGGAGCGATGCCCTCCGAAGACCTGCTCCCGTCCCGGAGTGACCCGAGGGTCATTGTCCTGATGGTGTCGACGATCAATGGTAACATGCATGGACATGGTTGCAACTCAGTGCTCAGAGCCTGTGGTGAGGGGTCCTCGTGCCGGAACCCCCCCATGGTTATGACGGCGATGGCTTTAAGGTTGTGAGCCCATCTCATGGCAGCGATGACTATAAGGTTGTGAGTTCATCCTGCTGCGAGGGCCGGAGCCCCCCATGGTTGTGACGGCGATGGCTTTAAGGTTGCGAGCCCATCCCGTGGCGGCGATGACTATAAGGTTGTGAGTCCATCCCGCTACGAGGGCCGAAGCCCCCCCGTGATTGTGACGGCGATGGCTTTAAGGTTGTGAGCCCATCCCGTGGCAGCGATGACTATAAGGTTGTGAGTTCATCCTGCTGCGAGGGCCGGAACCCCCCATAGTTGTGACTGCGATGGCTTTAAGGTTGTGAGCCCATCCCGTAAGCATGTAACATGATTGTGGCGCGTGGGCGCGGTGCCTACAGCACGAGACATTGATTGTGGCGCATGGGCGCGATGCCAACGGCATGAGACAATACCTGGTGCCGGGGGCACATATCATGAGAAAGGCGCACGGGCGCAGCGACGAATGTCGCGGAGACGGTGCATGGGCACACGTCGGGTGTCCCGAAGATGGGATTTGAGCTTAGTGTACCTGTCATAACAAGATGATGAATGCAACATGTAGTAATGACAAAGTTGGAAGTGATGGTATGCGGTCGTCGTACGACGGACGTCGCGAGGTTCATGCACGACGGACGTCGCAAGGATGGTGCGCGACAGACGTCGCAAGGTTGGTGCGCGGCAGACGTCGCGAGGTTGATGGACGAACATCCGTAGGGTGATGCACGACGGACGTCGCGAGGTTGATGTACGGACGTCCGTAAGGTGATGCACGACGGACGTCGCGAGGTTGATGGACGAACGTCCGTAAGGTGATGCACGACGTACGTCGCGAGGTTGATGGACAAACGTCCGTAAGGTGATGCACGACGGACGTCGCGAGGTTGATGTACGAACGTCCGTAAGGTGATGCACGACATACGTCGCGAGGTTGATGGACGAACGTCCGAAAGGTGATGCACGACGGACGTTGCGAGGTTGATGTACGAACGTCCGTAAGGTGATGCACGACGGACGTCGCGAGGTTGATGGACGAACGTCCGTAAACATTGTGGAGGTGCAAAGACTTGAGAAAACAAGTGCGCGCGAGGGGGAGGTCATAGACCAAAACATGGGGGAAGGCCAAGGCCACCACCCTTGGGGAGGCCGAGGCCGACCCCTTGGTGAGGCCGAGGCCGACCCTAGGGGGTGGCCAAGGCCGATGGCCAACTCCCATGAAGGGAGGCCAAGGCCACTCCTCCTCCTAGGTGAACTTTGGGCACGCCGACGGTAGGTGTTTTGATGGGCAATGACGAGTCCGGAAGTTGTGTTATGACAAGCGCGTCGACATGTAACATACCCGTGTGACGAACAAGGTGCCAAAGCCAGGTACGAAGTGTATGAAGCGATCAAAGTGCGAAAGAGACTTTGCACGAAGAGTGAACAACCGGGGGGGAAGGCCAAGGCCAACCCCTAGGGGAGGCCGAGGCCGACCCCATAGGGTTGGAGGAGGCCGAGGCCGACCCCGTGGGATTGGGGGAGGCCGAGGCCGACCCCGTGGGGCTGGCCAAGGCCTTTGCCCCTTGGCCCCCTTGCTCGGTTACGCTGTCGGTCGATGACTCTGACGAATAGGTGCTCGTATGGTCCCGGCGTGACAATCGCGCTCCCGTGGGTCACGTTAATACAAAATAAATTGCGCCTAAGTCACGCACAAGGCGCGTGAAGCAAAAAACGCACGTGATTCGAGCGTGCGCGCGCTGACCGGATCGATGCGTTGGACGAACGACTGTTGCATATGCCGACGTGCTTGCGCGGAGCGGGACCCCTAGTGGGCCCCTGGGTCCAACCAGAATGGGTTGGGAACAGTTTCTTTTGCCATTTTAATAAATTACACACGGCATCCCTGAGGTTTGCCTTAAAATACACACGATTTCGCCAAACTTTTTTTACTACATTAAACTATACATTTTTATTTTGTGTTGAGAGAGAGGATAAAGACATGAGGATATTTTCGGTATATCGTAATAAATCAATGTTACCCTAATTTTTTCTCATGGTGCCCTAATAATGGGTCGATGTAATACAATGGCAAACTACATCAGGCAGGGAGTAACAAAAAAATTAGGCAGAATAGCATGTATTTTAGAACAATATGAGGTGACGTGTGTAATTTATCCTTGAAGTGAGCTTTTTGATGGGTAGGTGAGTGATGTTGGCCAGCCAACCGAAAATTACACTTACACCCTTAATAGTATTTCCACTTTATTTGGGTGACAAGTCGCCCCCCAACCCTTCTCCAATCAAGGTTGAAAGAAGTACAGGCCTTCTAAACCAATATACAGTGGTAGATTTTTGGCTTTTGGAGTGGTGGACGTGGCCAATGATTGTCTAAATCGTTTTATTTATTGTATTGTATTGTATGTACTCTTGGTTTTAAGGAATTGTATATGTAATTGATAATGCTAAGAATTGGAGCGCGGAGCACGAGGCAGTAACTTCATTTGGCTCAATATTGTTGGCTCAACTCAACTCCATGTGATGAGCAGTTGAAATATAACTATAATAGTGTGTGTGAGAGAGAGAGAGAGAGTAGTGTTTTGGATCTTCTTTTTCTGTGTCATATATATATATATATATATATATATATATATATATATATATATATATATATATATATATATGGTCTAGCGCACCTTTATCTGGTAGGCTGTTGAGAAATTGAGAATTTGTACGTTTGTGAGGCTGATGGATGGTGTTGGAGTTGAGGAACTTATAATAAGGGCACTTCGGCCGTTTGACAAAAATTTTTTCCCTCTTTTTTTTTTCAGTTTTAAAAACTGAAAAAAAAGAGCTTTTGGTAACCATTTTTTTTTTAATTTAAAAAATCAGTTTTTAAACTGCAGAGTAAAAAAAAAACTCCAAAAACTGGTTTTTTTTTTCACTTTTGGTTTTTTCTTTTCGACCACCACCACCACCCTCCCACCGCCGGCAGCCACCTCAGGCGACCACCGCAGGAGACTGCCGGCCGCCGGCAGCCACCTCCGGCCGCCGGCGACCACCGCCGGAGACGGCCGGCAGCTACCTCCGGCCGCCGGCCACCACCGCCAGTGACTGCCGGCAGCCACCTCCGGCCGTCGGCCACCACCGTCGACCACCGCTACGCCCCACCACCGCCACCGCAAACCACCAAAAAAAAAAGTCAAAATAAAAAGGGTTACCAAACACCCAAAAAAAAAACCTCAAAAAAAAAGGGGTTATCAAACACCCACTTGTTTTTATAAAAAAAATAAAATTAAGCTACTCTTTAAAAAACTGCTCTTTAAAAACTGAAAACCAAAAAATTTTTTTTGTCAAACGAAGCCGAAATTCTTGATTGAGAAATTGAGAATTTGTATGTTTGTGAGGCCGTCGGAGGTGGCCGTCAGCCGCCGTCAGTCATCAGCGGTAGTTGCCAAAGGTGGCTGCCGGCGATGGCTACGGCGCAGTGGGAGGGTGGTGGTGGTGGTCTCAAAAAAAATCAAGCTTGAAAATCGAAACTCATTTTTTGAGTTTTCAAAAACAATCTTGATTTAAAAACTGATTTTTTAACTAAGAAAAAAAAAAGTGGTTACCAAACGCAACTATTTTTTTCAGTTTTCAAAACTGAAAAAAAAAAGCTTTGTCAAATGGGCCTTCATCTTTCTTTGTGTAGAAAGTAACGGGAATTACTATTCAACACTTTTAGAGAGCGTTTATTTTAATTTTTTTTATATGCTTGTCCACTTTTTATTGATCACAAAACAAGTGTAGTGAAGTGTCGCTTGATACATTTTTAAGTAAAAAAACGAGGATGTTGAAAAGTATAATATGGTGTGAAAATCGATTTTTTTCACTTTTAATGAGTTAAATTACGGAGTATAAAGTAAGAAAATTAGTAATTATCGCTTCAAGTTATAGAAGTTGTTGACCTTTTAAATCTAGAGGAATTTTTTAGTCCAATGACGCTGGACGGGATATTTGCACAAGTAATGACTAAAATTTAAACACATAATAGTGCATTTGAAAAGTGGACGCCGCTTAAACTGATCTCACTAGAGTGTCGCATAGATTGATTCAGCAATGACTTGGGTGATTCTGTAGTCCAATGGGGGGGGGGGGGGGGGATTGTTACACCTACTTCACCAGAATTGTTTTTCCCTTTATATGGTATAATTTATCTCCAATGGTAAAATTAGCCACCTAAATTTTTTTAAAAATGCTTAAAGGAAACATATTTATGGTTATTTTACATGTTAATTTCCTCAAAAGTTCCAAAGATGGTCAAAAAAATTCTTTGTAGTCATTTAAAATGCTAAATTTACACAAATAAATAAAATAAAGAATTAGCTCTGTTCGTTTTAAGTTTTTTTCTTCAGTTTTATAAACTGGAGAAAAAAAAAGAGTTTGACTTTTCCTTTAGTTTTTAAAATAGGGCTATTTTTAAAAACTTCCATTTAAGAGTTTTGAGTTTTGGTTTTTGTTATGAGTCCACCACCACCCTCCCACTGCCACAGCCACCCCCTGCTGCCGATGACCGCCACGCCCCACCACCCCCACTGCAAACCACAAAAAAAAAAAACTCAAAATAAAAACTGAATAATCAAACACAAAAAAAAATCAAAATAAAAACTGGGTAGTAAAATATCCATTTGTTTTTTGTAAAAAATAAAAACTAAATTGATTTCGGTTCTTGTTTATATTTTGTTTTTATTAAAACAGAAAATCAAAACTGGAAGTGATTTTAAACGCTACTTTAGTTTATGCATAAAGTCAACACAGAAAATGATTTTTACTCTTTCTCTCTCAAAGCCCTCAATACTTTCAAAACCTTAAAGGCAGATATCTGGACAAGAGAACACCGCCTCCTCCTCAGTTCCCTCACCGCTGACCGGCCATACCTCATGCCAACACACCCTCAACGGCCAACGCCACTGCCTCCACTAGCTGGTCCACTTCCGGCAAGTCACGATCTCATGAGTCACAGCACCGAAAGCCCAAAGGTCACGACCTCACTTGTTCAGGCATCGCCGAAGAGGCGATTCATAGGCTCACCAGGTGGCGCTCACGGATGGCAGCCTGTTTTTCTCGATAAAAACATAAATGGTCACGAAAAATTGATAAAAATAAGGTAAGATCCAGTAATTGATTATTAGAAACATTCTCTGCCATTGGATGTCTAATAGGGCTAAATTTTCTACTTCTTGGAACCCTTCTTTTTTGATCAATTTAGAATGTGAGAATTGAGTTTTGGAACTTACAATTTGTAATTAGTGGGATTGTTAATTTCAGTTGAGATTTTGGTGCCACCTTAAAAAAATTTCCTACCTCTGCTACCGTTCAGCACTACATGTGTCCCTTTGGTTCAAGGGGGGTGTGCCTCTCAGTCACATTTGAAGAATTACGGTCCCACTCTTGGTAACCTTCTTCCTCGGTAGGAATGAGGAGTCCATTGTTACGTACAAATTTGCAAGAAACTAGTCGAGTTCAAAATCGCAAGTTGTGACTGGAACTGGTGTGCACAAAGTGGGGGGCAATTAGAGGCAATGACATCCACAAGCTAGGCAATCGATCTGGGACCTCTTCCACTGGCAGACGAGGTGCCAGCTTATAGGCAGGCCTGCCTTTCTTTAGCCTTAGTTGCCGACAACATATCACCTCCCCGGTCTCACATTCAGACATCCGCCGATTTCACAAGCTAACTTCTGTGAGATCATGCATTCCCATCCTCGCCACTTGCCTTCACTCCATATAAACAGCCTTCCAAGACAAAGGTAAATCACCTCATCCCCAAATGACATCCTTAGCAAACCAAATGTCTCAATTTTTTTGCTTTTTAATCAAATGGTAGACTGCCGTCAAAGAGGCATACCGTATCAAATCAGATTAAGCTGTTCTAAAATAATTGATCACGTTTCAAATTAAGAAAGATTCTTTAATTATTTTTTTTTATATACTCACTTTTTACACTTATTCGATTCTATTCTCTCTCTCACTCTCTCTATATTAAATTTTCCATCAACCCACTGTCGCTCTACTTTCTTCTTTCTTCTCTTGTAGTAAAATGAAGAATTCATAAAATAAATAATGGTGCAAGTCAGGCGTGATCGAATATTTTAGAATTAAGATTCGTAACATTGTCAAATTGTTTACCGGACAAGTTCATGCACTCGAGTAAAATGTAGAGCAACTGGATGTCTGAAGAAAAATATAAGATGGGGGTGGGTGGGGGTTATGAATGCAACGACTTTTTTTTTCCTAATTAATATACATTTAATACTTAATTACCAATATATTCCATTATGAAACATATTTACCCGCATGTTACACTTTTGAAAATCGATATTTGAAACCAAGTTTTTAAGGTAGAAATCGTTGTTTGAAATTCGCTATTTGAAACAGCGATTTCTACCTTGAAAATGTGGTTTCAAATAGCGATTTCTACCTTAAAATCGTGATTTTAAATAGCGATTTTTAAAAGTGTTGTATGCGGATAAATAAGTTTCAAAATAACGTATATTTATAATTAAATATTAAATATATATTAATTAAAGAAAAAACTCTGAATGCAACTCCGAGAGAGTTATGGGGGTTGGTGGGGGGCAGGCAAGCGGAAGTAAGATTGCATCAGAGTCAGGTAATTAATATTAGTATATGTGGACAGAGTGGGAAGGATAAAACGTTTCGCAATCAATGGTTGGTGGGTTGGTACAGTAGTGGTGGTAGTAGTAGTAGTTGTAATGTCGGTAAAATTTACGCGCGTTTGTGGGGTGGGTGAATGGTGAAACTCCCCCTCCCCGTTCTACTGCATCTATCTTTGTTTTGTTTGTTCTATCTATCTATAAATAGAGGCATCCAGATCCAACATTTCTCGTCTCTCCCTCTCCATCCTCTGCTGAGTCTCCTCCTCCTGCTCCTCCTGCTGTAGGGAAGGGGTTGGTGGTATTAAGTAAGTACTTGCCTTGCCTGCCTGGTAGTGGAGCAATTGCATTTGTTTGTTTAATTCCCCAAATCAGGCCCCTCTCTGCCCTGCCACTTTTGTCACCTCCCTCAACAAGTCAAATTTCGGCTCACCACCCGATCTGCATCTACCTTCCTACATTACACCCCCGCCCTGCCAACCCCTTCATTCTGCTACTTCTGTCTCTTCTCCATTAGGTTGAATCTACAGAAAGCAAAAGAGAAGAGAAGAATAATATTAGAGGAGGAATGAAGGTGATAGACAAGATCAAGGAGGCGGGTGACAAGGTGGTCTTCTCCTTCGAGTTCTTCCCCCCAAGACCGAGGATGGGGTCGACAACCTCTTCGACAGGATGGAGCGCATGGTCGCCCACAACCCCACCTTCTGCGACATCACCTGGGGCGCCGGCGGCTCCACCGCCGATCTCACCCTCGACATCGCCAACCGCATGCAGAACATGGTCTGCGTCGAGACCATGATGCACCTCACCTGCACCAACATGCCCGTCGACAAGATCGACCACGCCCTCTCCACCATCAAGTCCAACGGCATCCAGAACGTCCTCGCCCTCCGCGGCGACCCCCCTCACGGCCAGGACAAGTTCGTCCAGATCCAGGGCGGCTTCGCCTGTGCCCTCGACCTCGTATGCTCCTTACCTTAACCCCCCCTCCCCTCCTTTGATTCTGAATCATAATAATTGGATCTGACCAATGCTCGCTCGATTCATTTACTAATCTAATCCATAATGCTGCTGTTGCTCCCTTCTGTTCCCTCTCTTTTGTAGGTGAAGCATATGCGCGCCCAGTATGGTGACTACTTTGGCATTACTGTTGCTGGCTACCCAGGTTGGTTGTCTGATTGCTATCTCATTTCTTCTGTAGCATTTTTTTCATTTGGTTAGATCCATCTCCGTAATGTGTAGCCTTCTTCCACCGGATTATTTATGCATAATATTTTACGCACTCATCAAAATGTACGTATGTCTGTTTCATCTCTTAATTTTGTTTTCCCCTTTAGAGGCACATCCTGATGTCATACAAAGTAATGGCTTGGCCACGTTGGAGGGATATCAAAATGACCTTGCTTACCTTAAGAAGAAGGTATTTTGTTTAAACTACCATTTATATAGACAAGAATGTGCTCATCAATGTAGAAGCTGTTTTTCTTCGCACTTGGATTATTGTTCAAGATAGTCTCGTCTACACAGAGTGTTTGTTTTACAGGTTGATGCTGGGGCTGACCTTATTGTCACTCAGCTGTTCTATGATACTGACATCTTCCTCAAGTTTGTCAACGACTGTCGGCAAATTGGAATAACTTGCCCCATCGTTCCTGGTATTATGCCTATCAATAACTACAAGGGTTTCCTTCGCATGACTGGTTTTTGCAAAACTAAGGTACACAGCGATGCAGACATTGGGCATTAGTTGGACTACATTGACCTCATACTGTGTCATTTCTCGTGGTTTAAATGCCATTGACATTTTATCTGCGCATATATTTGTGTTTTGTAACGCTATCCATTTCCCATTGACACACACACTTTGCAGTCCTCAACATCCTTAGTATATATTCTTGCATCCTCCTTCTGTCATATACCAACACTGTATAGATATTGCTCAATGGTAATGCATATTGATCATAATGTGTAGAGGAATGTAAAACAAATCAGCATTTGCATAACTTGAGATCATGCTTTCCAAAGCATTTGTTGTCTCAGATGATTAACAAGCTTAACTTTCTTAACTAAACATCTTCTTCCCAAACTACCTTCATCATAGTTTTTGTTATGACGAGCAATCAAGAAGCTGCTGAATTCATTAAGAAAGTTTCATAGTTCATCCAACTAAAATAGGATTTGGTAGAGAGATAATTAGTAGAGATGGTTTTGAGCTGAACTTGCATAACCTTTTCACTTATATTCTGTAGCAGGTACTCTGTTTTTTCTTTGGCATATTTTTTCCTTTGCATCCCTTTTGCACATGCAAATTTTACTTTCTTGGCTCTCGCTGATTTTCATTAAAAGTTTTTTGACAATATGGGCATTTTGAGCCTTCTTCTGGTGCTGTTGTTCTTAATCGATTTGTTTTATGGCATCTTACAGATACCGCCTGAAATTATGGCTGATTTGGAGCCCATAAAGGACAATGAGGAAGCTGTCAGAGCCTATGGTGTTCACCTTGGAACAGAAATGTGCAAGAAGATTATGGCTAATGGAATTAAAACATTGCATCTCTACACGTTAAACATGGAGAAATCAGCATTGGCGATATTAATGGTTGATTTCACATCCTACCAAAATATTTGGCTTTAAAAGTCACCAATACCGTTTTTGTGACTTCTGTGCATATTCCAAGTTGGGCCTCACAGTTGTCATGCTTTGGCAGAATCTGGGGCTGATTGAAGAGTCCAAAATTGCAAGGCCTTTACCATGGAGGCGACCTACAAATGTTTTTCGTCTTAAAGAAGATGTTCGGCCAATATTCTGGTATGCATAACTGTTGTTCAACGTGGCAATTCTTGTACCAGTGATTAGTAATTTGCTGCGTTATGTGAAGCAATTAGCAGAATCTCAGTCCTGATTTTTCTCGATCGATGATTGTAGGGCTAATCGCCCAAAAAGCTACATTTCAAGGACAATTGGTTGGGAGCAATACCCACATGGCCGATGGGGTGACTCTCATAATGCATCATACGGAGCTCTGAGTGACTATCAGGTAAGCGTTATTCTTGTGTGCGACTCTTAATTGTACTGTCGGCTATAACGTCTCTTCATCCGCTGGGCGACGATTTGTTGCTGACGAGTAAGATTAAAGTAATCTAAGCATTGATGGAATGTTGTTCGTGTTTGGGAGATGCAGTGTGGAAGCTTTTTCTTGATTCAGCGGTTAATGGAGAGGTCTAGACAAAAAAAATTGCATAAAAGGATAGGATAGGGTCTCAAAAGTGGGTAATCAAGATAACAAAGGAATGCCTTCGAAGTATGTAGACATCATTAAGGATCTATGACGGAGCTTGTGACCTCGTCTTTTTTTGAATCCTATTATTCTATTGTCCTTGTGTGTCTGCATCCACCTCAGCATTCACATTTCGACCATGCAGTACCGTTGGCCTCACCGCCCTCCCCAAATTTCCACTTTAACCTGAGAGGATCGCCACCATCGCACTGCACTCCGAGAGCACACCTTAATATTACCCAACCTATCCTATCCTATGAGCATCATAATCATCCTTCTTTCCTCATTCCAGTCATCAATTTTGCTCACTTTTTCTTTCTTGTTTAGCTATAGAACTTTGAACTTGTCTGTTTTTTGCACATAGATAACATACACCAACAGCACACATCCCAATTACTCTTACTTGCTCATTTATAATGAAAGCAAAACCATATGGGAACTGGTCTCTAGTGAAGTCCAGTTGCAGTGAATTGATTTACGTTATGTTGTTGGAAAAGGCGAGGTAAAGTTAGTCGAAGATTAACATTGGAAGCAGTGATAAGATTTGATCACTGAAATCATATCATAGAATTGTCTGAATAGGTGAATGGCAGAAAAGGACATATATCCAAGTAGTTTAGGACAAAAGGCTTGAGTTCGGTCTAGTTAGGCTTGAACAGATTCTTTGCTACTACTTCTAACCATGTTATTTTTGTCTATCTCTACTGCTTCTATTTCTGTACTTGCTAGAATTCAGGACTTAATGTGTCGTACTTCTAACTTTATTTGGTATTTCTCTTGTTACGGAAGCATGATAACTTATGTAGACCTTTAGGGTACCTAAAGTATTGTGAAAAGTACGATAAAACTAAAGTGTCACGTGCTATCTGTCAAGGCTGTTCTGAATATAAATACAGAGTCCAGGTAATAGTAGTGGCTACGTGCTGTGTACGTTAATATTCCTTAGTAAAGATGATAATGAGCCTGATTTTATGCATAGTCATATTTTAGAGGTTTCATTGCAAACTGAGTTTGCTTGTATGTTCGAAGAGGACTGCATGACCAACAGCCTTGTAAACGATATCCCTAGCCTTGTTACCCATGCTATTTCTGAGAAATATATCTTGTTTAGCTAAGTTGTATGTTTTCCAGTTCATGCGACCACGGGCACGCGATAAGAAACTTCATGACGAATGGGCTGTCCCTTTGAAGAATGTTGAAGATATTAATGAGGTATTTTTTTCAGTTTTTAGTTAATCCTGTTGTTGCAGTTCAGTTTTCATTGCCCGTATCCTTATAATACTTCTCCATTCAGAGATTTATGAAATACTGCCTCGGAAAACTGAGAAGTAGTCCTTGGTCGGAATTAGATGGGCTTCAGCCAGAGACAAAGATCATAAATGAACAGCTGGGGAATATAAACCTGAAGGGTTTCTTAACTATCAACAGCCAACCTGCAGTGAATGGAGAAAAATCCGACTCTCCATCTGTTGGTATGTTCAGTGCTTGTGTGGCAAACACAAGAATCATCTTTCATTTTCTTTGGAATATACTTGTCATTCAACTCTAGTCACAGGGTTCCAGCATAAAAGCCATGGTTTAGGATGATCTCGTTGCCAGCGGCAAAGCTATATTGGTCTTGCCACATTTGCAGGGGCCTCGCAAAACTGGCCTTTGGCAAAGTAGTTGCCAACAGGATACGGAAAATTATACTTTGAGGTGGTTCATGTCCCCCCAAGCCCAAATTCACTAGGAAAAAAAATGCAACCTTGATTCCGAGAAGATATTTCTCCATTTAATGAAAATGGCTGCAAATTATCTGATTGATATTTTACAAGAACCAAATTTCACTTCGAAATAGTGATTTACATGTGTTAAGATGTCAAATTATGTCATCTGTATGCATATCTTCAAACTGAAGATAGAATGCTTCTAATTGTGCGTAACGTCTGTTTGCTACATATTACCAATATGTTTTCCTTGGGGATTTTTTTGAGCCTTGTCAACTTCATACTCGTTTGAGTGATGCATATTCAGTATTCTGGACAAATTAGTCTCTTGCTCTGAGTGGTGTTGCATAATGAGGATAACTAGTTTATAGATTTTTTTCTTGTTTCCTTTTATCGACTTTGATAAGTGATATCAATAGTTGGTTTCCCCTGAAAGAGTCCATCCTTACCACTGACTGCCTGCCCTACCTCCGTCCTTCATGTCCCTCTCTTCCTATGTTTTTGATCAATTAGGATTTGCATTTGAAATCATTTCAGTCTTCAAAAGTTGAAATAATTACCAAAACGTAAAAGTTCAGTAAAGCTTCTTCTCAAGACACAGCTCAATGAAAATGTTGATCTGGTCATTTGGCTCCTTCCCACATCATAAGGATTCTGATGAGTTGTGGTACCGATGACTTGACTTAGTTCATTGGGATTGCAGGATGGGGCGGGCCTGGTGGGTATGTTTATCAGAAGGCATATGTGGAATTTTTCTGCTCCAGTGAGAAGTTGAATGCTCTTGTGGAGAAAGCCAAAGCCTTCCCGTTTCTAATCTACATGGCTGTGAATAAAGAAGGGAGTTGGATTTCCAACATAAAGCAAACTGATGTGAATGCGGTGACATGGGGAGTCTTCCCAGCAAAGGAGATTGTACAACCAACTGTAGTGGACCCTTCCAGCTTTATGGTGTGGAAGGACGAGGCTTTTGAAATCTGGTCACGAGGATGGGCAAAACTATACCCGGAGGGTGCCGAATCAAGAAAATTGCTTGACGAGGTTGGTTCCCTACATACACGTATATTATCTTGGTGTTCTTATATTCTGATCATTAACTTTGTATATACACCTTTGCTCTTTTTGACGACGTTGTTTCCTGCGTACAGGTGCAGAGCAGTTACTTCTTGGTCAGCTTGGTAGATAATGATTACATAAATGGTGATTTGTTTGCTGTTTTCAAAAGTTTCTGATATGAGCTTCACCCCGTTGCTGAATTTATTTACATTATTTCACTGGCTTCAGTGAGTTTATTATAGCTGTCAGTTGCTTTTGTTTGAATTGTAAGTTTGTTATGTAATATTGCCATCCATTGGGATTTTAATATTTCCCCTACTTCAGAGTGCGAATTGCCTATGAAGTGAGCTGATTTATTCTTTTCAATTAAATGTTTTTTAGATATTGGCGTCTGTTTCTTACCAAAGTATGTAGTTGTCCGTAAACGTGCAGTAGACCTACTTCAGGCATTACCTGAACTGGCTCTTTTAGCTCAACATCGAGTCAGTAGACGGCATTTGCAGGGAATTACGGCATAAACGTGCATATTGCAAAATGCCAATGCTCGCAATTTAGGGCCAGATCTTTACTCTCCTTGTAACATGGGAAGCAGCATAAACTGCAAACTTGTAATGAATGTCATTTTCATGTAAGAATGGCCTTGGAAGTAAACTTTGCTCGCCCCATTTGTTATCCTCAAATTGGAAAATCGACTCTTGAGATGAGCTTAGACGATGAGGGGGAAAAAAAAATATCAAAGTGGAGTTGAAAAGTCGTGTTTCGACAATTTGAACGTATCATATTTTAGTGTGTTTTGACCATTTAAACGTATCATCTTGAGCCGAAGTCATTTTTGGTCTTTTTTAAGCATTTTAATTTACTATTGGAAACTAGGAGTATTGATGATCAACGCTATTTTGCAGCTTATTTCAAGAACTTGGAAAAAAGCAATAAGACAATAATGATGGGTTAAAGTTTGAATTATATATATATATATATATATATATATATATATATATATATATATATATATATATATCAAGTTCGTTGGTTGAGTTTAGTACCAACTAGTTTAATAAAAGTGAAACTTTCTCTCAAAAAGTGAACCAAATCAATTGTTTAGAACCAAAGTAATTTTTTCGTTCGATTGATTTATGTAATATCTCACATCGGATGTGAGATGATTTGTGATTGATCTTATAAAGCTCTGCAATGAACTCATAAGTATCTTCTTGACTAGTCATTTTGGGAGAGACAATGTCCTGTAGTAGGGCCGTAGACCAGATTGTTACAGATGGTATCAGAGCTAACTCTCGAAAGCTTGGACTTGATTATTCGGTCGGGTTGCGAATGGTTGGGGAAACGAGGTAAGCATGGTTATATCCCACATCAAGAGGATATGATTAGAAAGGAAGATTCTAGATTATGTTTGATCGAACCTTAACAAAGACACTAAGATATAAGGTGAGAAGATTGTAACATCTCACATCAGATGTGAGATGATTTGTGATTGACTTTATAAGATTCTGCCAATAAACTCATAAGTACCTTCTTGGCTATCGTTACGGTTTATGAATGGTCTGAATGGATTGTTCTGTTTCACCGAGTGGATTATTTTCACTAATTTGAACACTCGCACGCTAACAAAGCTGTTGCATTCAAAGCTCAGTCAAGGATGTAACATGCAGCAAAATTGCAATTGCACATGGAGGATATGAGCTAGTAACCATCAAATACTCCCCCCACCACCCCCACCAACACCAAACAATTTCGGCAAAGTTTAAATTACGTACTAATTTACAGCCTCCACCCTCCCTTCCACCAGACCTTAAATCATTAACACTGATCAACTTTGATCTTAAAAGCAGAATTCAAGATACGTAATTGCAGGTACTAATTCTTTATTCATATCCATATAATACACAAAGAATACGCCACAAGAGATTGCTTCATATAAAATCTGAGAAGCATGAGTGCCGAAAAAATTGAAACAAGAAAAGTACATCGCCATGTGAGATGAGCAAGCATCAGAAATGTTCCCAGTTTGTTCAGGATATATTTGCGTTCTTCAATGATCCGCATACCACCACACCACCTGATGTTCGCATGAAATGCACGCCTAATGAAGCAACACAGGAAGCATCTGTCCTGAGGTGAGGCTGCACTAATTCCCACGTCTTTTTCTTTTGAATCTGCATAATATCAATAGGAAGAACTATAAGCGAAGTAGCAGAGGTATTTTCAGCTGAAGGACAGCAAACCTCCACCAAGCGCACACAAATGCACGCCCGCACATGCATGCGCACACACAGAATTCATTATCACTGTTCTATAAGCTTTGAAAGATAATAATTTCTTGTCATACCATTACCGAACATCGTATCAAATTAGTGCATCACTTTATCTGCATCCCGTGCAATCAACATGCTTTGGTTGAGAAAGACCTCAACTTATTAGAGCGTTCGTGCCCAGGTCACTTCACTTGCCTAAAAGATAAGGAACAATAAGCTGAAAAAGTCCCAAAAAGAAAGAAAGATAAATATTCTCTAGTTGTACCCAGACCAAGGAGCCGGCCTAGCACCTTACTGGCTCTTACTCAGGACCAGGACCTAAACTAACGGAAAAAGGCAGCAGAAGAAGGCTTCTCTAAAAGGGACTACAGCCATCAATAGAGAGCTCTCTTCTGTTTCCCTTTCCCTAGAACCCTATCCAGGTGGTGGACCAAAGCTCAGCTTTGGCCCTCGTAGTACACTCAATAGCTGGATTGCTAAACAGGCGGGCGGAGAGGAGGGTGAAAGAGGAATGAATTTGCCTGGAAGTTCTAATTTCACTTTCAAGTTAAGCAAGCATAATTTCTAGTGAAGTATAAGAGTAGGGGTAAGCCCTGTAAGCCAATATGGATTTCTTTTTCTTTCTCCAAGAGAAGATGCTTTCACCATATATTATTTAGCGCGCGTGTATTTAGTAGCTGGCCTATTTCCTGCAGTCCTAAGCCATGTCCCAGTACTTATGTATGGGCTTCTAATCTAAGGTACCTCCGTTCCTTGAGACATGAGTTTACCAGTGTTGGATTTCTTTGGTGTTTAAAAAGGAATCTCAGAAGTGGAAGCCCAGTATAACAGGAGGGGTAGGATTTACTTCAAGATTGAACCATAGAAAAGAGGGATCATCACCACCTCTGTAGAACAGAAGCATGAGTTGAATGGTGAGCTAAAGCAAGGTAGCGAAACGAAAGGAGCGAGCTGAGCCTGGTTCCTGGGTTTTAGTGTTTGCTCTGAGCCTGGTAACAAGCTCATTGTTGAACAACCGGAAAAAGAATGTCTCTAAAATGCAATCAAGTCAAGCTTAGAGGGCTTGGCTTAGTCCCCCTTTATCCTTTAGAGCCGGTCAACCCGCGCCTATGTTACATGGACTCGGTACAAGTGTCCGGATCGGATACGTGTCCAAGTGTTAGACTTGTCTAATTTTGAAAATGCAGGATATGGGGACACGGCAAAATGTTCATATTTGTTATTGCTTTTTAGTTATTTCGAAGGCAAAAAGGTGTTTTATGTGATACATTTGGTTTTCATTGACAACTTGTCTTGTCTCAAAGCAATAACTAATTAAACAAAAGACTATAAGATAGTATCATAATGGCATATCCTATGAGATGTGTCCGACACATATCCCATACCCATGTCCAAGTGTCGAGTGTCCGACACGGGTACTTCACGCAAACCGAAGAGTCCATGTAACATAGACCCGCGCTACTTGTCCAGGCAGGCTGTAACTAGTGGATGTTGGGTGTTCCACCTTCGGACATTTCCAAGTGATGCACATGGATCAGACTTGACAGAGTGGCCATAAACAGCAACTTCATTTCTACCCTGCCTTGCCTCCAGTTAAGGTCACTCACTTAACGAGAAGATCAGCAAATCGACAAAGGAAAGAAGCCACTCCGCCGTTCAAGATCCTCTGATCAAAAACCAAATGCTGAAGACTAGTTCCGCTTTTGCCTATTTTCGTTCTATGGACGGATTATCATCGAATAAATAAGATCAACGTGTCTGTGGATATACAAGATTGGATCCAGAACACAACCCTAGTTTACTATAGTGTGCTAATTCCCGCAATTGGTGTGGGTCGGGGTCTGCTGCTTTGTTTGATCCGGCTGGAAGGAGGTTTTATTCTGAAGGAGAGGATCCAGGAGACGAGAGGTCATATACATCACTTTTCTTGGTGTGGGTGAAGAGCTTGTTATAGAGGTGCCTATATTTATGTTATTTCTTTCTTTCTAAAGCGCCTCTTATCCGGACTCTCTCTCTCTCTCTCTCAGAAATTGGATCTGATCCGCTCGCACGTAGCATCCCTTGTCTACCTTTATCGGTTGCCAGCTTTGCGCTGATAATGATAAGAAGGTCTGGGCCTCCTTCATTCAGTGTCTTATAGTTGTCTAGAAAGGCTCTCCAGTAGACCAGTTATCCGTGCTTATAATTGTGCTTAGTTCCGTTCTGATAGCGATAATAATAGACGGCTACTCTTTTGCGATTCTTTCATTGCGGTACTCATTAGGGCTAAGGTTTATGCACCAGTTTATCTAAGTGAATATGAATGAATGGTCTAGGCACCATAAAATGGAAGATAAAAAAGAATTCCAAAGCTCGTTATCATTATCAAGGAAAGCTCGACATGGCCTGTTTCTTTCCTAATCTAAGCCCAGCGGAGGGATTTTCCCATTATGGTTATCTTACCTCGCTCTCAAAGCTAAGGCGGTAGACTAAGTGGTGGGTTCCACTCTCTCTGACTAAGCGTAAGCAATAACCATAACCTAAGCCCCTCCCTCGCCAGTTATTAGCGATCATGATCCCTGGCTTCTTATTTCTATTCCTCTAGCTTAAAGTTCACTCTAACTACCGGAATACTAAGAGAAAGGAAAAGAATCAAAGGAAGACGAAAAAAAGAGTGCCCTTATATTACCAACCAGATTCCTAAACTCGAAAGCACTCATTATGGTCAGGAACCCCCTCTTGAACTGATATCATGTGATGAGCTCCTTTGTCAAAATGTCAAGGAAGAAGTTCTTATCCCTCTTTATTTCTGGTCTGCCGAGGAATAGCCTTCTCAACTACTCTACTTATTTAGAATGGATTGGCTTTCTATAAAGACGGATGGGCTTATAGAAGCATCGGCTGCTTGAGTGAATGCAGCGCGGGTCCCAAATTGACTCTCATTGATGTTCACAGATTCTTAAATACTTAGCCCAACCGAGGTGATGGAGTCCTATTGGTATACGTACGTCCCAAATCCTATAGTAATTTCTCGGATTCATGTACAGATCAATATCCCCTTCTTTCTTCTAACCAAGCGCGGTGCCCATTACGCTTCTTTACCTGTTGAGGCATGTTCTCTGTTTCATTTCCCGATCCAAGGCACAATTCAATCAAATGGGGAGTTACCATAGCCCTTTTGCACACATATATAAGAATAGTTCATATATCCCGAGTATCAAGTCAATCTTTCAAAGAAAGAGAAATAGACCTTGCTTACAAAGAGAAATACACCACTGACCATTGTACTTCGACTCAAATGTCAAATTGGTCACTGAAACTCACACTTGAGTCAAACTGGTCATTGGTAATTGAAAAGAGTATAGTGGTAAATGGTAGTGTTGCCGTTGCCCATGCCGGTGCTGTATAGTGGCGGTGTTGGTACGGTGGGTTGCTAGTTGTGGCAGTATGAGAGACGGTGCAATGACCAATGGCAAATTGAAACCTCCAAAGATGACCAATCCGAGGTGAACACAATGAAACTTTATCATCCAAATTTAAGAATGGTCATAAACGAAAGGATTTCGCTTATACAATTTCAACCAGTTACACAGAACACGTGACGGAGCAATCGACGGCAGACATTGAGGGCAAGATGATGGAACGTTTAGCGGTTCTGAAGATTGCTGGGTTTTTCCATCAGCAGTGAGGTGGCAGTAAGTGGCAAGGCCAAAAGAGACTGAATCTCCTGACTATGTTGGTGTGCAGTTTCAAGCCAAGGTTCTGACTTAGGTCGTCCGATGGGATCTGGCTCCAGATTTGACAATTTAGTAGTGAAGATTGCATGGTGATGTGATGCTGATGGTGGCGGTTGATAATGAGGAAACGACAGTGCTAGCTAGCGTCAAATGGCACAATCGCAGAAGTTTATAACGGGCAAATGGTGATGGCAGCGGTGAGGTGGTTGGGATAAAAGGGTGATGGTGTGATTGATGGGTGATTGTGATGGGTTCATTGGTGTTAGCTAGCAAAAGGAACGGCAATAGATAGAGCAAGAGCAAAAAACAAGAATAACATAATCGCTTAAGTATTAACAATCAATAATTTTACCCTTCATTTGAGCCCCATGTTCGAGGCACATGACAACTAAACGGGCATCGGACTCAATTGACGAGTCCAATGACCAAATCTAGTGACCTATTTGAGATTTTGGGCGAAGTGCAATTGTCAAACTTCCTTCAATCTTTTTCTAAACATTACTGGAATAATCAATTACTATCGTCACCAAATGATCCAATTGGTTATTAGTTACACCAAATTGCAAGCTCGTGTATAAGATATTCCATATAAGGGATCCATACTGCTCAATCTCGGAAACTTTCCAAAGACATAATCATGATTAGTGTTGCTATTGATCCTAGTCTAGAAGAGGAGGGGGGCAGGGGGGGGGGGGGGGGGGCTTTCATTTTGGCATGTCTTGCTTATGTAAGCTGCGCAACACCTAAAACGAAAATGAGTATTAGCAACCTAGTGTATAGGAAGACGTCAGAAATGTAACCAAGGATGCTTGTTTGCTCCTAGCAACCCCGCGAAGTTCCTACAGCAGATTTTTTGTACTCTTTCAGTGTCCAATATGTCTCAGCGAATTCCTTGAAGCAACTAGAGAATGCTGCTACTTATTGTAAGGCCCTTAGAGATTTGGAGGCATGAATTCAGATGTCTATCAGTCTAGAGCCTCAAAAGGACAATACTCTCATGATAGGATCTTCATTGGGTGCGTAGTTATCGATCATAGAGAAAGAAAGGCCAATAAGTCATATCCTCCTCCGGGGTAAGGGCTTGAAACTGAATACAGATGGAACTGTGGCAGGCTGGAAGTCGTGGTAGCTTAGAAATAATGCAAGAGAATGGTTCGTTTTTCATTTTGCTTTCGCTCGGGTACAGAGCGCTGGTGGTAAAACAAGTGCTTCAAGATTGACGCAGTTGAGTATGACTTTGATCCTCATCCAATGTTCTAAAGGCTATATATTCCATACTATCATCTGTGTGATGCCTTAACTTCTTTCTTAGTCTACCAATTCTTTTCACCCTAAGAAACTGAAATGTTTCCGCACTTTGGCTGATCAACTTTCTCAGGAAGGTAACTCTTTGGGCTACTATTTTATGTTGGTCTCTGTTCCCCTGCCGCTGCTAAGAGGTCTAATATCAGATTTGGATCAGATTATTACATACCTGATGCAGATAATGGTGTTGGACTCAGACCAGATTATATCTGACCCTATTCGAGGGGGAAAACAAAAAATTAAACAGCTTGATTTTACTATATTAAAACTCAAATATTTCGATATTCAAGAAATCCTATTAGCATGAAAAAGTTATCAGTAACTGCAAGAAGTTTGAAAATAATAAAGGTTATAAACATAATACATGGGTTTAACGTGATAATGCTGGATCAGCAGCGGATCTGATTGAACCATAACCGTCCAGTCCAATAAATATGGGTCATTGGGAATCATATCAATTAATAAGCACATCCAAAATTAAAAGCATAACCACTTGACAATGTAGGCTCTGAATCTGATTTCCCAATTAAAAAACCAAATTTAAAGGCCTACAATTCCCCACCCAGCCCAGAACACACCTTATAAGTTATTTCGGACTTGATTGTCTTCTGTACCCATGTAAATCAAGCACGACACCAGTATTCTCTTAAAACACAGATTGAAATATTCAGTTTTTTAACAGAAGTTACCTGGTTGGGTGTGGCAGGATCTGGTAAATTCTCTTTCTCATCTTCCGACCCAAACCATACCCTTTCACCTGGGACTGCGTCATCAGGAGGCACAAGAAGCTCAACATTCTCATGTGATGCATCAGAAGCGGCCATAAGCATTCCGCATGACTTGACACCACGCATGTTCCTTGGCTTCAGATTAGCTAGTACGACTACTTTCTTTCCCTGCATAGCAAAACGTCTAGGAAATTTTACATTTCAAAAGTTCAAAAGAAATGCCTAGAGTTAATCGTTCCAATCGATAAATCAAAGGTCAAGCATTTTCCCTTCAACAAACCAAAGGATCTACATTCCAAAGAATATATATCTTTGATAATAAAACATCTACATTTTATGAGATCAAGAAGTCCAACCTCAAAAGGTAAAATAAGCTAACTGGGTTTTGGTGTGTGTGTGTGTGGGGGAGGGGGGGGGGGGGGGGGGGGACACATTGATTTCTATGAACATCATTTCCCAATATTGTTAACTGGGTTTACAGAAATTCCAAGAACGTGGAGCGGAAAGAAAAGGAAAGAGAGGTAGAGTACCAGGAGATGGTGAAGAGGAATGTAGTTAACGAGGCCGCTGCAGATGATTCGGGACTCGGTCTCACCAACATCCACCTCTTCAACGTAGAGCGAGTCGGCCTCCTCGTGTCTCCAAGCCCTAATCACGTGCCCCACCCTCATATCCAGGGTGTTGGCAGCATCCTTTGCTACCGTAATTGGGTCAATCACAGCATCACCACCACCAACTGGGTTTGTCGTCACGGGCACGGCAGAAGAATCCGCTGCTACATTTGAGGAGCAAAACGGTCTGGTCACTGCTGCTGCTGCACAAGCATTATTAATAGAAGAGCTAACTAAGCGGTGGGAAGTCCAATTGCCCTTGCTCTTGCTCACCAGTGAGCAGCATGATGATACAAGGGGACCACGACCACTAGTGCGACTGCAGTAGTAAGATAGCAAATATAAGCCACTGCCTTTTGTAAGCTGCTGAGCTGCCATCATTTCACTATTTGATGGCTGCTGCTGCTGCTGCTGCTGCTGCTGCAACTCTCCTCTCTTCCTCTCTTTTCTTCGAAGCCCAACAATTAAATTATCAAGTAAACCCTTCCGAGTTTTTTTTAGGAGAGAAAATAGAGAAAAAGGAGAAGAAAAAAAGAATAGAAAAGGTAGAAAAGTTTTGGTTACTTCTATCTTTAAATTTTTCCTCCTAAAATTAAGAAAAAAAAGAGAGAAATAAAATCTTCATAATTAATATTTTAATAATCCATATTACCCTTGAGGCAATGAAAACTTTAAAATTTTAATAATTTTTAGGTGTTAGGGTTTCTTATAAGAACTTGTCATCTTACTACAAATACATAATTATTTTTTATGTTAGAGTTGATTAATGACTGACTGTTTTACTTTTGATACGACGTTAATAAGATTTGAATGTTGAGATTTTTGTAGTCAACTCATGACTAATTTTTATTCTTTTATTGTAACATTAACAGGTGATATAAGGCTTATTACAGAGTATTAGTTTGATATAAACTTTGTATAATATTATTGATAACTAATTTATTTTCTGTTAAAATTATATTCTTTTTAAGATCAAATGCTCATAGTTTTTGTTAGAATTATCACAATGTAATATTAGGGTACATAACTAATCGACTGTTTTTTTCTTTTCTTTTCTGCTGAATTCACAAAAAAGGGTAAGGAATTATACTTTCTTCTCTCTCTTAAACTTACAAACAAAAGGAAGGAAAATTGTTTTCCTTATCTTCTCTTCCTTTTCTCTCATCTCCAAACTCAAAAACAGGCCGTACAAGTTTTCATGTGTTCCAAAAAAGAAAGAAAAAAATAAGGCTTTCACGGCAGCCAAATTTGCGCTCAAACTTTCTGACTTCAGTCCTTCTTAGTTAGACCATTTTAGCTCTGCCGCCAAGCTAAAAGGACTTTGACTATGAGTAGATTATAGTCGAAGAAGTCATAAGTTTCACAAAGTTGCCATTCTATCCGAATGTAAAACTTTTGTGTCAGATATGCCTAATGGGTTATGTGACCAAATTAACGATTTGTGCTGATTGTAATTTTGCATTTTAAAAATAACAATAGAGTCCTTATATGTAAGTACGTACATAATCTTTAAACAGTTGAGTGCCATGCAAGCCAACACATCTCGTCTCTTTCTTGCTGCTCCTTTAGGTGACACAGACCAAGTTTCTTGAGAAGAGACAAAAGAATGAGAAAGAAAGGAAGAGAGATGCATGAGGGCCACGAAAAATCTTGCAAAGAACAGAAGCCCTAAAAGGTAAGTTTTGATTTCATGTTTTGGGTTAATATTGCAGGGTTTAATTTCAAGGTTTAATTTCAGGGCTTAGGGATTAATTTTGTTCTTGCATTTGGCAAATCAGTGCTTGTGGAATGATAGAAGGGTTTAGACGGGTAAATGTGGGTCAATAGGAGTGTCGGAAAGTATGTATGCCATAAGTTTGACAAAATGCCACAACAAGATTTTTTGCTAAATTAGGCCTTTTGCATAGATTTCGGAGATACATGCCAATGCTTTTCCTCGAGCACTGTCAAAAGCAAGCAGTATTACAAACATCAGAGTTGAATTATGAGAACATATATTGTGAGTGTCGATTGAGAGCAGCTATAAAGGTCCCCGAATCAGATCAAAATTGCTTCAAGTTATATTACGTATGCCGATAGAAGAAATGAAAAATGTGGGCTTGTTGTCACCCAACCAACTATCCTATAAGTTATGCAATACGTTCTCTTCAACAAATTCAGAGGCATGTTGATGTGGATATACAATAGGAGGTGATGACATTGAGGGAGATTGAAAGGGCAATGACGCAGATGATCACCACTTTGAGAGCAGATATAGATTGCAACAATTTGTTGTTGTAGTGAGTTTTTTCATGTGTTGGGTGTCTTTATCGATTGTTGTTGTACTCAAGTAGTTTTTTTTTTTTTGAAAGAGAAGAGTAGAAATATAGATAAGAGTAAGGAAGAGAGTTATAACGTGCCCATAGGGAAGTTTAATAGACTCAAGGATGACATCCCATCGGATAAGAAACGCAATAAAAAAGATAGATCTATATCTTATAGTGACAAAATAAATAACAAAAAACAAAACTGTAAAACCTACAAACATATAGGAATTTTTTTTCTAAGGGAATATACAGTAACCAAGATAAAGAACCAAAATAACGAGACAAATAGAAATCAAAGACTACCAAGATAGGGTCAACCGGTCAATCTTATCCTCTTGAGCCACCACAGTCTGAGACCATCATGCACAACAACGCCTAGACGCAGCAACTCGGATCCCCATCACAGCTGTAACATCAAGCCATCCACCGTCATCTTCCAATCCACTGCCATCACCATTGATGGTAGCGCTAGACTACCCACCACCAACAAACCACCACATCCCCACAGGATGCCACTGTCACACCGACACGCCTTCAATCCTTGTGATCTCCTTAAATCTGCCACCACCCCCAACACACAACCTAAGGCTCTACCACACCAACGCCACACCATGTGCCCAACCAACAGTACCAACCGTCCACCATCGCAGCAACATCCATCACCACCGAAACCAAAACATCAAACCTATCTGTAGCAAAAGAGGGGAAGGGGGAAGACAACTCTACCAGAGATAAAACCCATTCCTACAGACTCATTATACTTTTCCAACCCGATGGCACCAACCACGCCTATCAAACCAACCGGAGATCCCACCATAGTTACCTCACCTACCAATATCGCTAGAATTTTTTAGGGTCAAATACACGTAGGTACCTTGGAACTACCACAAAGTCTCAATTAAGGGTCCCAAAGTTTAATTTTTACACATAAGGGCCTGTAACTCCAAATTTGCAATAAGTAAGTACATCCGTCCACTTTCTTAACGATTGAGGCTTTTCCGTCAGGGGCATTTTTGGGTTTCCATATTTGGGTGTTTCTCGCCTTTCACTGTTGACACTCTTCTTTCCCGCTCTTTTCATCTATTTTTCCCACATTTCCCCATCTATACATACACCTGTCCATATATATACATACTGAGCTTTCTACAAAGGAGGGAGATGGAAAGTAATGAAGTGTATTGCTATTGTAGTAGAAGGCCCAGATCTGTGACCTCCTGGACAGCCAAAAACCCGAGAAGAAGATTTTGGGTGTGCTTGAAACCGAAGGTAAAATCCCAAATTTTGAATGATTTTGACTTATTTTAAACTGGATGATAGGTAAGGCCAGATCTGAATGCATGTTTCAGGGTAAAGATTGTGGCTTTTTTGTATTGCGTGACCCAGATATGTGTGCAAGATCGAAGGAGGTTATACCTGGACTGCTGTGCAAGCTCAATTCGTTGGAGAAGAAGCAAAAAGCAGAAAGAAGGGCCTTCATAGTTGTGATATTGGTTTCTTGGTTTGTATATTGGTTCATGTATGCAAACTCAGGGAGTACAACTAGGAAAGGGAAAGGGAATTTGGAGCTGATGCAGCTGTAGGTGTTAGGATTAAGTTAGGTATGTAAGGTGTATTAGGGTCTTGTGTATGCACCTTGAAAATTTAGAATTTTGTGTATGCATTTTGAAGATGAATGAAAAAAGGTTTGCCCTATATGTTGTGAAATGACAAAAGCATGTGTGGTATGGTCAATTTGAGAAACATGGGAACAAAACATAGGACCACCCATGTTCCTCTGTTTTATAAATGCACACTTCCTAACATAAAATGCAAATGCAAAAACAGCTATGCAAAAACAAAAGCCATGCTTGCCAAATGCAAATGCAAAACCTAAATAGCTCTGCCAAATGTTGAACCAAATGTCAATGCCAAACATCAATGCTGAACCAAAACCCAAATCCAAATCCAATGCACATCCTGACAGTGGCTTAAATGAACCCTGCCAAACATCACCAACCCTTCCAACTCACAAACACAAGCCTCACAAATGCAATACCAAACAATCCAATTCCTGTCAATGACAGTCAAATAAATGGAAAAGATAGCTTTGTGTTTCCCAACCAAAATATACAATTTACAAAATAAAAAATTACATTGCATTAAGTCACAATATCTGTTACAGAAGATGCCAACATCACATGACTTAAAGCAAAAATGCACACCAAAAAGCTTCACAATTGTCTGAGCTTTAACAAGCATTACAGGACAACAAATTGCCTCCCCTTATCAAAAGCTGTACATTTATCTTCAAAAAGTCATACACCTAACCCAAACCCCTAAAAGATTGCTACACTACTAATTAACTTCACTTCTTCCCCTTCCCCCTGCTTTTTGTTGTTACTCCATCCTTGGCAGCAGCTTGTAGAGGTGATAAAGAGGCATATTTCTTCCCCCTGCCTCTGTGCAATGGTTGAGGGCACTGCACAAAGGCTGGATGTGCATCAGCAGTAGTTGTCCCTGGGTGCTTGACTCTGTAGGTCCATAAGAGCCTGCAAATGTGTGGACCTGCACAGGGTGTGTTCAGTGGTTAAACAGGTGTTTCAAGTAAAAATTGCACTGTGGTTGGGCTTGTAGGGTTTACTTGAGGTGCATTGGAAGATGCAGCTGGATTTTGAGTGGAGCTCCTGATGATATTTCTTTGAACCTATATTAGTGAACAAAAGGAAATTATGCAAAGTAATGATGGTCAAGTATTGAAAAAAATTAGGATATGCAAAGTCTCACTTGAAGCTTTTTTCTTCTCATGTGCCTAGCTGCTCTGTCACTATCATGTGTTGCATCTGTTTCTTCATCAATTGGTGGTGGCTGGCTTAGGTATACTGTGGTTGGTTCTTCTGTCACTGGTGCTGCTCCTGGTGGTTCTGCTGGGACTGAACCTCCTGCTGCTACTGCTACATCTCTCCCTGGTTCTGCTTGGCTTGATCTATGTACACTCCTGCTGCAACTTCTTCTGTTGTGCCCCCTCTCCCACAGAGTGTACACTTACAGTGTCTATTAGATCTAGGGATTTTGTTTGGGTGTGAAGGCTCATCTGCACTCCTTCTTCTAAGTTTTCTAGGCCTGCCTGATTGTTTATGGAAGTCTGGTGGCAAGATTGAGGGCAAGCCACATTTTGGCCACATGTCAGGAGAATCCATGGGGCTTATGATGTGTTCATATGCTTTGTTGAAGGTTGATACCCTGTAGCAAGCATTGACATAATTCTCTGGTAACTCCCCCTTGAAATGTAAACAGGAAATGGCATGGATGCAGGGTATACCACTCAAGTCCCACTTTCTACATGTGCAACTGTGGTCAACAATATCAACCCTATACGTTTCACCCCTACACAATTCACCTCAAACTTGCCACTCCCAGAATGTGATGGAATACAACTTTCACTTTCCACATTTCTATCAAATTCTGTATCCTTAGACATATATCTCCAGTCCATTTTTCAGCCAACTCCCTTTGTTTTTGCAGCCTATTCATTAACTGAACCCTAACCCCTTCTAGCATTGTCAATATTGGTTGATCCCTTGATTCAAGAATTCTGCTATTAAATGACTCACACATGTTGTTGCATACCATATAACACTTGGGGAATGTGTTGAAATGGGATCTTGACCACTGATGAGGTGGCTTCTCAATCAACCACATGTATGCCTCTTGACTGACCTTCTTAAGTTCTTCCATCCATTGCTCAAACTTAGGAATCTGAGTAGCCTTAGTAGCCCAACCATAAGCAGGCACTAATCATTTTTGTTTATCACTCATAAATGTCCATGCACTCTGGTTTACCATGCCTATATCATCTTTCAATAGCTGCAAGAACCACTCCCATGAATCCTTGCACTTTGACTCAACCACAGCATATGCTAAAGGGTACATTTGGTTGTTAGGATCCACCCCTACAGCACACAACATCTGCATATGGTTGGGCCCTTTAAGGTGGCAGCCATCAAGCCCAATAAGAGGCCTACATGCAGCCTTGAAACCAGCCTTTAGTGGCCCTAGGCAGCAATAAAATCTCTCAAACTTTGGATTTCCTTCAAATATGCTACCCTCAACACATTTGACTACACATGTGGTCCCAAGGTTCAATCTTTTTAACTTTGCAACATAGTCCCACAGCCTTGAAAACTGCTCAACTATTGTCCCCTCAACAAGCTCCATAGTCTTTTTCCTTGTTCTGTATACCTGAGCCCTAGAAATATTCATCGCCACATCTTTCATCACAGTTGTCTTGAAGGCAGTTACAGGCAACTTAGGGTTTGTCCTAAAAACATCAATGTATCTCTTGGACATCCATCTAGAAGTCACATGCTTACTTTTGAATGATATGTTGCATGTATGCTTGTCAACTAGGGTTTTTACTTGTAGACTGTCCTGTCCTCTGAACCTGGATATATATATATATAAGCCATGTACAAGTTGCACCTTTAGGGTTCTCATGTTTACAACATGCTCTAAGTTTTCATTTACTATTCTTTACAAATTTAATTGGTCTTCCCTCCTTAATGGCATACATCTTGATGGCATCTCTTGCCTGTGTATGGTTACTAAAAATGATTCTCAACTCAAATTTTGGATGCTCCATGGAGCTCTTAGCATTAAACTCTGCAAAACCCAATTCATTGTTTACTTCATCATCAGATGAACTTAATGCAGGTTGTATTTATCCACCAGAGAAACAATCATCATCAGATACAACATGCCTCCTTATAACACTTTTCCCCTTCTCATTCCCCTTCTCAAGTAGGGTACTAGCAAACTTTGCAGCTCTATCTATGTTTGTATTAAACAAAAGGTCATCACACTCAGACCCAAACTCACTATCATCCATTTCTTCATAAGACCTGTCACTTTGACTGTCACTGTCAGCTTCCATGATTGGTCCACCATGAACACCCACCTCAGTTTCCATGTTTATATTTTCCCCCTCATCACCATTGTCTCCCTCAGTTTCCATGCCTAAAGGCATGTTGACATCCCCCCCATCATCACCATTACCCTCCTCTGTTTCCATGCCTAAAGGCCTCTCAGCATTTCCTCCCCCATCATCATTGCCCCCTCTGTTTCCAGGCCTAAATGCCTATCAGCATTCCCTCCCACATCAACATTGCCACCCCTTGTTTCCAGGCCTAAAGGTCTCTCAGCATTCCCTCCTACATCAACACTGTCACCCCCTGTTGGCCTCTCAGCATTCCCTCCCCCATCAGCCCTGTCACCCACTATTGGCCTCTCAACATTCCCTCCCACATCAACACTGTCACCCCCTGTTGGCCTCTCAACATTCCCTCCCGCATCAGCCCTGTCACCCACTGTTGGCCTCTCAGCATTCCCTCCCCCATCAGCTCTGTCACCCACTGTTTCACTGCATGAAGGCATGTCAGCACTCCCTCCCAAGTCAGCCTTGTCACCCACTGTTTCACTGCCTGAAGGCATCTCATTATTCCCTCCACCCAAATAAAAACCAACTCTCATGTCATTAGGAATAACTCTACCATCATCATCTAACTCTTCTATGACCACTGAAGTTCTTCCATGTACATCTTCTAACCCTTCAAGATGAGTTTCATAATACTCATAAAACATATCCTCCTCAGACACTTCTTCCAAATACATTTCAATCTCTCTGTGTTCAGGTATGAAGGGGCACATTTGAACTAATTCACTATCAGTTTCAACTCTAACTAACCCAGACTCTAAGTCCTTCCCATATATTTTGTAATAAAATTTGGTATAGCCTTCCAACCTAATTTCTTCACACATTTTTCCTAACTCAATCATTGACATACACTTCTCATCACAGTAGTCAATGTATCTAACATGGCAAGGGTCATACACTTTGTGAGGTCTCATGTAAAAATGACCCCCAAACATCAATTTTATAGTAAAGAAGGTGGAGCCTTTCCCTGTATAAAATAATTGCACACATGGGACCACCATTAACACCTATATCACATCCTAGCACGTTTTTACATAGAACACAATATTACATGTATCCATTACTCGTTACATACATCACATTTTTCATATCACATGCATATACATTACTGGTATACGTAAAATCGTACTCTACCATCATCAATTAAGGTTAAGAAACAAATGACACTTACTGTATAATGGTTGCCCATGGTGTAATCCGCAACGATCCTTATCTCCCAAGACATCGTATGATTCCAATTCGAAACTAGGGTTTGGATCGCGATTTGGGGTTTCTGGTACGAGATTAGGGTTCAACAAAATTCTTTTAGGGATTTTAGGTTAGGTGAAAAGGTTTTGGCAGTTAAGGCTCCATTTTTGCACACGGCTTTTAAAACACCCAAATATGGAAACCCAAAAGTGCCCCTGACGGAAAAGCCTCAATCATTAAGAAAGTGGACGGATGTACTTACTTATTACAAATTTGGAGTTACAGGCCCTTATGTGTAAAAATTAAACTTTGGGACCCTTAATTGAGACTTTGTGGTAGTTCCAGGGTACCTACGTGTATTTGACCCAATTTTTTACCACCAACAACCTACCAAGAAACCCATCTCAACCTGTTTGCGATGCTGGGCAAACTCACTATCAATCGCGCGCCTACGACATAACCAATGAATAGTGTGAGATCTTTTTTGCCCCTAGGGCCTGAGGGACTTCTCTGAAAATGGAAAATGAAAACGAAAATTGAAGTAGAACAATTATGCGCCCATAAAAGACAAAGAGAGCTTTCGATTGACTGCGAATGTTTACACATGAATGTTTCTAAGCCTAGAAACTAAACTTCCTATCGATGGCAACAAAAGCCTCTAAACTAAAGAAAGAAAAAGACTTCAAGACCTGATTTGTCTGATTGATGATTGTCTGATGTGTTCTACTTCTTCTTTGACCCACTATATATACTAGAGGCTTTGTAGAAAATAACTACCATTACAAGAAACTACCCACTTAGAGATAAACTATCCACTTAGAAAATAACCTCCCACTAACAAGTAACCAACCACACTTATCCCTTATCAATATGACGCATTTTCAAAAATTGATTTCTTTCACTTCTTGAATCTTCCATTATCTCTTCAGAAATAATAAAGAGTAAATGCCATCTAGTGGCATTTAATCAAAGTGAACTTATTAGTGAAAAAAGATATTTTCTGGTGCAAACATTGCCCCTGGCTCAAGCAATTGAATACTTGAAAATTGCAAATAGTCATGTCTGTTAAAGGGGTAGTATTTCCTCACTATCGATAGACTTTCACGATCGATATATAGTCTTTCACCAACGATAATCTCTCACAATCGACATGCTTGTATTTTTCGCTATTGATTGTGAAGAATCATTTCAAAGGGAAAGCATTTTCTCACTATCGATAGACTTTCACGATCGTAGCCTTTCACGATCGATAGGATTTCATGATCGATAGTGTTTCACGATCGATAGCTTTCATGATCGATAGTGTTTCACGATCGATAGGCTTACACGATCGATAGCCTTCATTCTTCAAAGTAACAGCATTTTCGCCATCTATTAGCCATCGATTGGCTTTTGCTCTCCGTATACTAGTGTCAATGACCATAGTTGGCCAAGACACTAAACAAACCATGACCATTTTTGGTCAAGCTACTAACCAAATCAACATATAAAATGGCTACTGATAAGTCGATCGATTGAGCATTTCTTAATTCAACATGCATGAAAAAAAAGAACAAATAATATTTGACTATATTTGCAGTTTTGGATAACCATTGACTTAATACTCTACCTTGGTGTGCTTCACAAACCAAAATATGGTATCTTTCTCCAAAAAATATAACATTGATTGGCTCCCAAAATACATGTTCTTCATCATTTTTCATGGTGTCAAAAGCTCCAAACTCACTAACAGTTGGAAATTTTGAATCGATATCCATAGTTGGCTCACTATACTTGTTGCATGAAAAGGGCTCCTTTTTGCTTTCAACCAAAATAGGCTTGCAAACTTGACCCCCAGCCATATCGACTAGATCTCCTTTTGACATATCTATCCCAGATGAGAATGGACATGGTTGTTCATTGTTTCAGCCATTTTTAGCACGATGTTGATCTTACAAAAATTACTCACACCACTTTTGGTATAAGTTTCAACCAGTTGTATTATTGCATCCAAATGATTTCCCAACAATAAGCACTTTTCACTCAATTCGTGGAATAACTCACTTGAATTGTATGGAAATAACACTTGAAGTTGGCTATTGTGCAACGACTCTTCTTGATAGTTAGTCGTGCAATTTTTAGATACCATGAATTGGTTGCTTTCATCTTTAAAATACTATTTTGTTTCAGCCATGTCTGGCATTATTTTATTTTCATTATCCAAAGAATAATTATTGGCTTCTAAATTTTCACCCCCAACAAACGTGGAAAGGAGCAATTCAATTTCTTTCCTTATCCATCCAACTCTGTGAATCAAAGCCCAGCATTCTTTTAATTCATCCTCTAAAAAGGATGGATGATCTATTCCATCAAGGTTTTCATATAGTTTTCAAACCGATGTAATTCATTGAGGTATTTACCAAAATCAATGGTAGAAAAACTGACCATGGTATGCATAAATGCAATCCATTAGATCATACCAAATTTCATTAAATCATCCACTATCGACTTCATATAAAATGAAAGAGATAATGGTTTAAAATTTCTAGGCACTAATGATGCCGAAGTACGGCATTTCATCAAATTTATCCAGAAATCGGTCCTTAATTCATCAAATCAGGCCTGAAAATTCCAAGGAATTGCTTGAAGACATATTGTTGGCATTTCCCACTTTCAGATACAAGAGTCCCACCGGGCGTGCCAATATTTGCGCTGTTGGGCAAACTCACTATCGATCACACGCCTGTGACACAACCGATGAACAGTGTGGGATCTTTTTTGCCCCAAGGGCCTGGGGACTTCTCTGAAAATGAAAAATGAAAACAAAAACAAAAACTAAAATTAGAACGATTGTGAGCCCATAAAAGACAAAGAGAGCTTTCAATTGATTGCAAATGTTTACACAGGAATGTTTTCAAGCCTAGAAACTAAACTTCCTATTGGTGGCAGCGAAAGCCTCTAAACTAAAGAAAGAAAAAGACTTCAAGACTTGATTTGTCTGATTGATGATTGTCTGATGTGCTCTGCTTCTTATTTGACCCACTATATATACTAGAGGCTTTGTAGAAAATAACTACCATTACAAGAAACTACCTACTTAGAGATAAACTATCCACTTAAGAAATAATCTCCCACTAACAAGTAACCAACCACACTTATCCCTTATCAATATGACGCATTTTCAGAAGTTGATTTCTTTCACTTCTTGAATCTTCCATTATCTCTTCAAAAATAATAAAGAGTAAATGTCATCTAGTGGCATTTAATCAAACTGAACTTATTAGTGAAAAAAATTATTTTGTGGAGCAAACACAATCGCATAGTCGACGCTCCGCTGCCAGAGATCAAGGGTCTTACTCGACTTTCATGAACAACCCACACCATAACCGTAGATCGAGCCTGGCAACGTCAGGCATGAGGAGAATAAAGGATAAAATTAAAACACAACACTATGCAATTAACAACACAAGGGGAGAGACCTACTCTACCACGCACCAGAAGAGATCGACAGTGGCAGCGGAGATGCTATGTTTGTTGGGGAGAGAAGGGTTAGTGGTAGGCTTGGAGGCTCGATATGTGATTAGCCTATCTCAGGTGTCTCGGGGTTGTTTGCAAGGTGGGCAAGTGGTTAAGGTGTGGTGATGGGCATGGCAGCACCAGTTGGTGGTGGGTAGATGAGTCGAGTTTGAGGGTTTAAGTTTTTTCCATATGTGTGGTGGGCCTTTAACTTTGGAATCCTTGAGGCCAGTGATCTTGTCCTCATATTTAATGATCTTACCTTTTTATTTTTTCCAAAAAAGAAAAAATAATAAAAGTGAACACTAAAATTGTCACTGAAGCATTTTTAGCTTGCTGTCAAGTTTTCTTTTTATCAGTGGTATAGTTTTTTTTTTAATAGTTTCTTCTTATTATAAGCAATGTACGTGTAAGAGAACACACTCCAAATGTAGTAAGCATGTCCCTTAGGCTCTATCTTGTAGCAGTAATAGACTCGCAGTTATCATGCAATAATAATTAGACTCAGATTCTTGAGGTTAGGGAGAAATTACACGCGCGTTCATTGACTTGTACATATAGCAGTAATTTTATTTTATGTTGTTGTAAGTGTACACACTAATTTCATGTCTAAGACAAGAAATAAGGCATAAAATTCAACTTAATGATTTTTAAAGTAAAGGTTACACCGGTCCATGATTTATACAGAAAATAAATCTAGGTCTTCTGATTCGATCTCCGTTTATCACGACCTAAGGACTGAAAAGCTTGTTCTTGAACCGCTACTTTGACTTCTTCCTTGAGGGCGATTCTTGACTTGTAGAATCACCAAGGTTGAAGACGAGTCTTCTTTGATATTTAGGATCAAAGAGAGATTAATCTTCGTTGTTGAGAATGTTCGATTGAAGAATGACACTAAACTAGTGCGTATTGTTTTTTAACTGAAGCATGATTCTCGAGATGTGCTGTACTTGTAGTAGAGTTCTGGCAGCGCTTGCTTGTTTGCAGAGACTCAGTGTGTCAGAAGGCTCGATTGAAGAATGACACTAGATTAGTACATGTTGTTCTTCAAACGAAACATGACCTGAGAGACAATAGAGTTTTGGTAGAGCTTTGACTTTGATCGTGGAGACCATGTCTATCCTTTTCTGAACCTGAAGCCCTCTGTTTATAGGCAATGTGGTGAGGTTAAGTTTAGAAAGCCAGTGATTTGGGGCTTTGACTTTGTAATTAAAGGGATTTTTGTCTCCCTTAATTCAATCAGAATCAATTAAGTTGATTCCTTTCCATTTAATCTCTTTGAATTTTTTAGTAACAAGACTGTGGACTGGACCACATATTTGGATCTTGGTTTGAGCCCGTTATTTTGTTGGACTCCAAGTCAGCATTTTTGACCCGCATTTCCTGACCGGTAAATAATTTTTGAGTGTCTACAAATTGCCCCCACGTCAAGACTTGTGTGATACTTCTTTTTTTCAAGTACTGTCGCAAGGCTTGAAGTAACCGTTGTTTTTTTCTTTCTTTTTGGACATGAAAGTCGACATCAACTATTTTGCCCAAAGCTTGTTGCCGGTAGACCTTTAGGGTTTTATGCTTTAATGAAGGAACTCCATCCCACAAGCCATACTGTCCCAATGGCCATGGCATTCCAATCAAAAACTTGATGACCAACAAGCTCGTTGACCATGTCGATGTTTTCATCACCAGTAGTTGTATGCTCATACAATCTATTTTACACTGCATATGAATTTCTTTTTTTCTTTGGGTTAATTACAAAACTTTGCTTCCCGTGTTTACAAATTTTACAATAGTGTCCCCTGAGGTTGACAAAACTATTGCAAATAGCTCCAAAATTGGATGTCCGTTCAATTTTGGACGTTAAGTTTACATGTGCGGTGCACATGCCATTTTGGAATGGGCAAATCTGTAATTTCTCCTAACCCCATCTTCCCTTTCTCCTTGTTCGTCTCTCTCTCATGCATCCTACCCACCACCATAAGCTGTCAGCTTGTCCTCCGATCAACTGGAAAGCCACAACAACCAGCATGGTCCTGCCATCATCACCACCGCTGCCCACCTTTGTTTGTCACCACCTCCACCACGAATATGGAACCCTCGTGTGCCCACCACACACATAAAAAAAACAAATAAAAAAGAAAGAAGGTAAGACATGATGAACAAATTTTCAAACCCCAACAAGTAGATTCGTGAAAAGAAAAAATGGGAATCGATCTAAAGGAAATCTCATCACGATTCTTTTTAGTGGTCGTGATGGTGCAGATCAGGAACAAGGATGCGGCCATCAGTGCGTAAATCTAGACTGCGGTGGTGGTCCTTATAAATGGTGGGTAGGCGGCATAGCTGTGAGGCCGTAATCGTGAGGCGGCGGTGGCACCGACTGTCGTGAGGCACCAATTGGAACTGTTGATCGTGGCGGTGACGCGCTGCCAGGGCTTATGACGATTGGTGGATTTAAATATGGTGGCAATTGATTGCCATAGACGACGCCGATGCTCTCTTCATGGGCACGGTGGCGCAGATCAAGAGCTGGACGGCGCCTTGCTGAAAGACACGCCATGGCGGCGACGCTAGGATTCTGAACTACGGCCGGCAGCGCTGCCTCCCTTCTTAATCTTTTGTGTTCTTTATCCCCTTTTTTTTGCTAGGACGTTATTACTGCTCTGACAGCTTTGTGACGGTGGTCAGTGGTTATTACTTCTCTGGTAGCTTCGTTGGCGATGGTTGTGCAACTCTGCTGGATGACTCTGTGTTGATTTTTTTATTTTTTTAGGATGTTGTTGACCCTGCTTCGGCAGCTTTGCGATGGCTGTGCGACCAAGTGCAGTGGTCGTGGTTATGGCGACATTGCCCCCACTATTTGGTTTTTGCAGTTTTGTGGGATTATGGATGACCCCTTGGTGGCTACGGCGGCTGTTGGTTGTCTGTGGTTGGCTATGACTCTTGGGCAATGTCCAAGAGATGAACAGAACGAGAAAGGGAAGTTGGGGGTAGGGGAATTTACAAATTTCCCACGCCAAAATGCATGTGCGGACTTAACGTCCAAAATTGAACGGATATCCAACTTTGGAGCTGTTTGTAATGATTTTGTCAACCTCAGGGGACACTATTGCAAAAGTTGTAAATATGGGGAGAAAGTGCAAAAACGTGTAAACCACATGGGATAGTTTTGTAATTAACCCTTTTTCTTTTGTCAGTGCAGGACTCACAGTGGTAGAACAATAATTATCAAAGGGTTTGACTCTTGAAGGTTTAGGCCTTTATAAGGGAGACCACAAACGCCACATCACAGTGTCTTGGCAGCGGGAATTCAAAACTGAATTTTGTGCTACCAACAGACGGTGCATGTTACAGACCTTAACAGGTGCAAGCCACATATTTGAACAGATTGAGCAACTGGCCATGCTCGGACCCTGAAAGACATCGTCACAAATTGGTCGTTTATGCTGCCGCCGGCGTTTGCCTTGGCCACCACAGACACGGTGTTGGCTCCTGCAGAGTGCAGTTCCATGCTATCAGAATTCGTTAATCCTACTGTCAGCAAGTGCTCGATCCCTGTCACGGGATATAGCGCCCCTGAAAATCCTGAGCTCCGTCGTCCCGAACTCCCGGGTCGTTAACCTACCAGATCACATCAAACCTGTTCACTAATACATATTCCAAATCATCTAATTCAGCATCAACTCAAATTAGTCAAATACAAACTTACAAAACTGCTTAAACTTCAACTATTAAAACCTAGATTCTTTACAAACTTGAATCCCTAAAGGATGAATCAACAGTATAGACCCACGCAGGGGTCTTACTATATCGTGGTGATGGGCTCATCGGAATCTCAGACTCTAAACCCCATTCCCGAGCAATTTACTGATGATCAAAACCTGCAGAAAGGAATCAAACGGAGGGTGAGCTTTTGAGAGCTCAGTAAGGTCGCACAAGGACTACCAACAGGATTACAAAACGATTCCAAAGAATCCAATCGACGACAATTTCCAGAATACCTCAGATAGTCAAAAACTCAATGACTTCCAAAAGGATCAAAACTCATCAGAAATAGGTACCAAAATAAACCTGAACAAACGTGACCGATTCCAAAAAGAACAATCGATAATAGATAATTTCTAGAGTCATCATTTCCAAATACAATGAAGGTTTTTCAAAAGATTTCAATGGAAGCACAGATCATTTCAGATAATACTTTTCAGACATTTTCGTAATAGTCACAACAGTATACAGAGCAGATAAAATCAAAAATCAACGTTGATCCTGGGCGGTCGCGATGCCATTCCGGCAAAGCACATAAGTGTACACATGCATGATGTACTAAAATACTAGTCCACTTGGGTACTAGCCTGCTTTTTCCTACAGGATTCAGACCAGCCTTATTACGCCCTCCCACAGAACAGAAACCCAGGTCAACACAGAAAATCAACAATATCAGTGAGCCTTAACATAAGCTCAATCACCAAAATCAATTCGGATTCCAACAATAACAATAATCATACTGGCATAAGTCAGCATTCAAAATTTTCAGAAGAAACCAGAATTTTTAGAAGAAAATCACAGATAAACAACAAAGACGATTGCAAATAGATATCAGATTTGGACATAACAATTCAGAAGAATGGATACAGACAATGATCAACTTTGTTCAGCATGCAATACATGCGAACATCACAAGAATTCTAAATAATTGAGCTAGGTTCAATATTAGGGTTTTCTGGGCAATAACATGCTGATAGCCATACAGAATTCAGAGTTCGGCATTAGCCGTAAATAAATCAAATGAGTACTTATGAGTACGAGCAATAGAATAAGGGTTCGAACAAAGTCCTTACCCAAGGTTCAGATAGAATCTCTTACCTGGATCCGCAGCTAAATTATCCTAATTGGAAGTCTTTAAGCCTTAACCTAAACAGAATAATCGAATCATTAGGATACAGCCTACAGAACAAAATTATAACTTAATACGAACTCACACATGCTCCCAAAATGAACCTCCCCTCACCGGGTATGTAAAATTACCGAAACACCCCTAGGGTGTAAAATTACCGAAATGCCCCTCTCGGACTTAAATTATCCAAACAGCCTTCCCGTAAGTAGAATCACTGAAATAAACTTTCCATATGTAAATTTATGCCAAAATACCTTTCTTAGGTCAAATTACCAAAATACTCCTTCGGGGTGGCAAATTACCAAAATACCCCCTGTTACACTTAAATTCTCAAAATGACTTTTCCAAAAGCAAAGTCACTAAAATAATCTTACCGTATGTAAATTTACTTCAAAATACCTCTTAGAGGTAAAATCACCAAAATACCCCTTCGGGGTAGTAAATTACCAAAACACCCCTGGGGGTTTCCGGCACCAGAAAAAAATCTCAAAAATATCTTAAACCGCTATTTTAAGCATCCCAATGTTATTTCTGGACTAAAAAGTATTTTAAAAAATTTTCGTCCGAAAATCCCGAATCGGTGTCCGGACCGAGCGCTAAAAGGCCAGTTACGCGAAAAATACTTATTACCTCAGAATGGTACGAAATTTTAGATACTGAATCATATCTGTAAAATAGAGTTTCCATAAAAATTTCAGATTAAAATAACTTCGTTTACTAGGTTAATTAATTCGATAAAGTTATTTAATTGATACCCCAATTTAGCGCCCTTTGCGGATCCCAAAAATTCCCAAAAATTTCCAGAACATAGTTCTCGTAAAATTATTAGGGGTTACTGTTTTTGACTTTGTCTAATTTTGGCCCTAGATATTTATAAAAATTCGTGGATAACTGCCTAAGATAATTCCTACCTTTAGCGACAATAACACTTACTATTCACATTATTACACACACTAATGCACCTTAGCTGCACACACTCGTCTTCCTCCTTCAGTCAGCCGAGACCCACTTCATTCAACGCATGCAACTCACAAACACACACTCCAATCATCTAAACACATTCCAATACTTGAAAATATAATCTAACATCACTAATTTGCCAAAATTCACACACTTATACACATAATTACACCCCAATCTTTCACCCGAAACACTCAAGCATAAACACCAACACCATGGCTGCCCAGCCATGTTCATGGCACCCCCGCGCCTTGCACCAAGCACAAACATACTCACAAAAATTGAAATTGCATACTAGGAAGGAAGGGGAAGATTACCCTTGAACTTCTCTTCAATCTCTCTCTTTCTCTTTCTCGAATTTTCTGCCCAAAATCCATGTGTTTCCTTCTTTCTCTTGCTCTGTTTTGGTTCCTGTTCTTCTTCCTTTCCCAAAAGGGAAACCCCTTTTGGGCTTTTCTCCTTTTTTTTATTTAGGATAAAATCAAACTCAAACTCACATAATGAATAAAAAAACAATTCCAGCAGGTGATTCATCTTAGGAGGTGGCACTCCCACAATTTTCCTCAAAATTCCAAATTAACCCCCAAGATTTTCCAAAATTACGAAAATGTCCCCAAATTTTCAAAAATTACATTTTTGCCCCAAAATTCTTTTAAGCTTCCACAAGCTTCTAATGCCCGAGTATTGCTCAAAATTAGCGACCGTTTATTTTTCAGAGCTGAATGGTTATTTTAATCGGCTCCCGAAGTTCGGGATATTACACGGGAATGCACTGTAGTGTATCCAGCTAGAGACATTGCTGCCATGGCTGCTGTGTGGAAGAATTTCGTGATGATTTGGGTAAGAAATGAATTAGAAAGAGAGAAACCAGAAATGAGAGGAAGATACAGAGAATTTTTATTATATATATATATATATATATATATATATATATATATATATATCAATTGTCTTCACAACATACATGCCATCATTTCTCTTTCCTTCCCCTTTTGAAGGGAGGTTACAACAGAAATTCAAATGAAAAGAAAACAGCGGGTAATTCAAAATAGAAAAAGGTCGCTAAAAACACTTTAAACAGGTCTTGTGAACATGAGTCCAAACGGTGTTGTTCCTTTTATTGCTTGTAATAACTTTAAGCGGTGCCATCTTTGTCCATTATTGCAAATAGTTGAGCATCATCATTTGCTTGTGGCGCGAAGCCTCTCCTCTTGATTTAATCCTCAGTGGAGCTTGAGCTGGGTGTTGCTGAGCTGGACCTTCTGTGGTCGCGTCCTTTACTTGCGGTGTTCCCTATTGATCACCTTCCCTATCATTCACCTGGTCGTTAGCTGGGTTTGTGACATCCTCTCCTCTTCAATTGACCCTTGTCCCTAAGGATAAAAATTAGGAAATTTGCTTTTAATAACCTCCCAATCCTCCCAAGTTTCTTCCCCATAATTGGATTGGACTACTTGATCAACACTTGTACAATTGCCTGATTACTGCGTTTGATCAACCTTCTGTCTAGGACTGCAACTGGCTCCATCAAAACTTATCCTTCACTGCCTAGATAAGGCAGTGTTGTAGAAGGAATGACAGTATGACCAATCTTCTTCTTCAATAGAGAAACATGAAAGGCATGATGTATCTTAGCTGAGTCAGGTAATTGTAATTTACAAGCTACCTTGCCTATTCTTTGCAGTACCACATAAGGGCCATAGAATTTTGGAGAGAGCTGCAAATTCTTTCTGAGGGCTATGGAGCTTTGTCTATAAGATTGCAGTCGCAAATAAACCCAATCCCTACTTCAAACTCTTGTTCAGTGTGATGCAGGTTGGCATACTGATGTATTCTTGCTTGAGCTTGTGCAAGATTATCCTTCAATAGGTGCAGTACCCTGCTTCTGTTCTTCAAATATTTGTCCAAATCAGTGAGGTTGGTGGTTTTAGGGGTAGCCAGACTTAGGGATTTTGGTTTATAACCATAGAGTTCTTCAAATGGAGTCATCTTGATAGCTGAGTGATAACTAGTATTATACCAATGCTCAACTAAAGCTAACCAGCTGGCCCAACTGTGAGGCTTATCACTACACATGCATCTGAGATAATTTTCCAAGCATTTATTCACTCTTTCAGATTGACCATCTATCTCTGGGTGATAGGCTAAGCTATAGGCCAACTTGGTTCCCAATAGCTTAAAAAGTTTGGTCCAAAAGTTGGACAAGAACACTTTGTCTCTATCACTTGTTATGGAAGTAAGCATGCCCTGTAATTTGAAGATTTGATCCATGAACTTGTATGCCACCATTTCTGCTATGAATGGATGGGTGAGGCTAATAAAATGGGCATACTTGCTAAGCATGTCCACCACAACAAAGATAGTATCCTTTCCCTGAGATTTAGGCAAACCTTCAACAAAATCCATAGTTAAATGAGTCCATACTTGCTCTGGTATTTCTAGTGGTTGCAGAAACCCTGGATAAGGCACATTCTCATGCTTGTTTTGTTAGCAGGCATTGCATTCACTCACTATTTATGTCACTTGCTGTTTTATTCTAGGCTAATAAAAAAACATGCTTGTCCTCGTGTAAGTGTTTTGGATGCCAGAATGATCCCCAGTTCCTGATGTATGCAACTCACTTAGAATCTGTTCCTGAGCTGTCCTCTTTCACCTACATACACTTTACCCTTGAACCTGAAAATGCCTCATTGGTAAGAGTAGAAAGATGTAGCCATGGGGTCTATCACCAATTCCTGGATTGCCTTTTTTGCTTCTTCATCAAACTCCAGGCTATCTTGTAACTCTTGGTGCCATAACGGTGTTACTGTAGTTACTGCACTACATTCTTCAATGTCTTACTGTGGAAGCCTAGACAAGGCATCAGCTACAAATTGTCTGTGCCTTTCTTGTAATATACCTCAAAATCAAACCACAGAAGTTTAGACAATAGCTTATGTTGCAACATAGAAGTGACTCTTTGGCCTAACATATACTTCAAGCTGCTGTGATCAATGCTGACTAGAAAATGGTTGTGGCTCAAGTAGGAGCTCCACTTGGTAACAACATGCACTAGGGCTAGAAGCTCATTCTCATAAGTTGAGAGCCCTAGGATTTTAGTACCTAAACCCTTGCTGATATAACTAGGGGCCTTCCTTATTACATGAGCAGAGCACCAATGCCCACATCACATGCATCAGTCTACTTCAAAGGGCAGGGTGAAATTTGGTAGGGCCACAACAGGGGTGGTTGCCATGGCCTGTTCTAATGCACTGAAGGCTTGCTCTGAGGAATCATCCCAATGATATGCATCCTTCTTCCATAAGCTGGTTAGTGGCTTACTGATCACTCTATATCCTTTAACAAATTTCCTATAATAGCCAGTGAGGCCTAGGAAACCTCTCAAGTCCTTCAAATTTCTTGGAGTTGGCCAATTAAACATGGCTCCAACCTTGCTTATATCAGCTGCCACTCCTTGTTCATTGACCAAATGCCCCAAGTACTTAACTTGCTTCTGAGCAAAAGTACATTTGCTTTGCTTGGCATATAGACAATGTTGTCTTAACAGCTACAGCACTAGCCTGAGATGAGTGATATGAGCCTGCATACTCTTATTGTACACCAAATGTCATCAAAGAAGACTAATACAAACTTCCTTAAATAAGGTTGGAAGATAGTGTTCATCAAAATTTGAAAAGTAGCTGAGGCATTGGTTAGCCCAAAGGGCATGCACAAAAATGCATAATGCCCTGTGTGTGTCCTGAAAGCAGTTTTGTGTGTGTCACTGTCTATCATTCTTATCTGGTGATGGCCACTCCTTAGGTTCAGTTTAGTGACAACTGTGGACCTATGCAATTCATCCAACATGTCATCAATTACTGGAATTAGATACATGTCCTTAACTATAAGCTTATTCAATTCTCTATAGTCTACACACATCCTCCAACTACCATCTTTTTTCTTGACTAAGAGAATAGGTGATGCAAAGGGAGAGTTGCTAGGTTTGATAACACCTGTTTGTAGCAACTTTGCTACAATCTTCTCAATCTCATCCTTCTGCACATATGAGACTCTGTATGGTCTCAAGTTGACAGGCTTGGCAGTTTCAATGAGCTGAATGGGGTGGTCATGACTCCTGTGAGGGGGTAACCCCTTAGGCCCTTCAAATACATCATGGTACTTTGTCAACAGCTCATATATCTCCAAAGGTTGTGTACTATCTGTAGAGGGAATGGTTACAGCATATATCTGACCATAAAGTGCCCCTACATTGCCTGTGATCAATTTGCTCATGGATGTTGTTGTGATCATCTTAAGAGTGGTCCCTTTGAACTCTCCACCCTTTAGGATAAGTAACTTGCCTTGGTATTGGAAAGAGATCTGGTTGCTCAAAATTGAAGTTCACATTACCAAACTTTCTTAACCTTTGCATTCCCAATACACAGTCACACCCTCTTAAAGGTAAGATTATCATATTTGAGACAAATTTCTGAGATCCCATTTCCCATGTAAAATTCTTGCACACTGTGTCAGTCTTCAACCTAGCTCCATTAGCAACTGCCACTGTCAAGGGGGTAGCACTTTCCATGGTACATCTTAATTTCTTGGCTGACTGAGGGTCAAGGAAGTTGTCAGTTGACCCTGTGTCAATCAATATGCTAAACTCCTTACCTTTTACTTGTCCAGGTATCCTTATAGTGTGGTGTGTTTTGTTGTCAGCCAATGCATGCACACTAATTTCTGGTTCAAGGTTAGGCTCAGGCATTATAGGGTTGAGGGGTAGCTCAACTTCTGCCACAGATGTCTCATCATTGATATCACAGTGACTTCTTCATCTTCAATTATAATCATGGCAATTGACGTCATAGGGCAAACACTCTTGTGTCCAGGTTCAAAATTTGCTCCACACCTGAAACACAGTCCTTGTGTAATTCACCTCTGATGCTCTTCTGTGGTTAGTTGGTTGGTTTTGGGAGGAGGTTTGGGGGTGTAGGTAGGAGGCCTTTGTGAGTGGTTAGAGTTTGGGTTCAGGGAATGTTTGAATGAAAGGGCTTGTAAGGGTGTGGGTTTCAATATAGGTGGCTGCAAAGAAGGCTTGGAAGGAGAGTTTATGGTATTGGTGCCATTAGATAAGGAATTAGACTTGGTGTGGATGAAACTTTGGCTGGTGGAATGAATTGTTGTGTGCATTGATCTATGATTTTTGAATAGGTTTTAAATGGCCACGTCTTCTCTTCTGGCTATGTGGATGGCCTTAGAGAGTGAGTCTACTTCAAATTGTTCCACCTTACTCGTGATTTCAGGTTTGAGTCCACCTATGAAGCTTACACAAAAGAAATTCTCATCAAGGTAATCAAACTCATGTACCACCTGAGCTCTCATTGATTCAAATCTATTGAAATACTCATCAACTGAGCCAGTTTGGACCAACTTGTTAAAGTCTCCCATCACACTTATTCCATTGATCAAAGAGAACCTAGCATATAGGTCCTTAACAAACTGCTCCAATCTCACCTTGCCCAAGGACTTGATATAATTTGCACACTAGCACTCAGCCTGTGCATCAAAGTGTACCGATGCATAGGAAACCTTATATTCTTCATGGATAGGACAAAACTCAAAGTATTGTTCACATTTCCTAACCCATCCCCTTGGGTTTACACCATCAAACCTAGGAAATGCTAACTCGGGAAATTTTGGCAGATTATTTCCATTGAGAGGAGAAGCTGGAGGGGGAGGGGTATTCTGGTTGTGAGTGTACTCAATGCATTGATTTCGATGACTTGGCTCCCCTCTTTCAGTACTAATACGTGTGGGGGGTTCAAGTTTAGCATTAATTTGAGCCATGAAACTAACTAATTCAAATTTGATTTTAGTGAGACCTTGCTACAGTTTAGTTTGGCCACATTGAAAGTCTCTAATTGTTGCTTCTACAGAGCTCATACTTATGTCGTTGGTTGTGAGTCTTGTTTCCACTGCATCTTGAATTTCTTGTAACTCAGCTTCAGCCATTTGATTGTTCTTCACTGATTGCAACATCATCAATTTGCTTAGAAACGATGATGTCAAGGAATGAAAATCTTCTACAGGTAGTGACTAGTTCATGCCCCAATTAAGAGTCTCTGATACCGATTGTAGTGTATCCCGCTAGAGACACTACTGTCATGGCTGCTGTGTGGAAGAATTTCGTGACGATTTGAGTAAGAAATGAATTAGAAAGTGAGAAAGCAGAAATGAGAGGAAGATAGAGAGAATTTCTATTAGAGAGAGAGAGAGAGAGAGAGAGAGAGAGATCAGTTGTCTTCATAACATACATGCCATCGGGAGGTTACAATAGAAATTCAAATGAAAAGAAAACATCGGGTAATTCAAAATAGAAAAGGGTGGCTAAAAACATTTTAAACAGGTCTTGTGAACGTGAGTCCAAACGGTGTTGTTCCTTTTAATGCTTGTAATAACTCTAAACGGTGCTGTCCTTGTCCATTGTTGCAAATAGCTGCGCGGCGTCGTTTGCTTGTGGCGTGAAGCCTCTCTTCTTGATTTTAATCCTCAGTGGGGTTGGGCTGGCTGCTGCTGAGCTGGACCTTCTGTGGTCGCGTCCTCCACTTGCGGTGTTCCCTGTTGATCACCTTCCCTGTCATTCACCTGGTCGTTAGCTGGGTTTGTGAAATGCACGAATCGAATGTTCCTACCGCTATTGGCATCTTCCCTGCCGCCGCTGTCGGCATTCGTCGAAGCCACTGCCGCCGTTCGCCAAGGCCACTACCGGAAAGATTTGGTTTCTGCAGCCCTCGGCTTCGGTTGAGGCCACTACCGTTGGATATGTCGTTGCCTGAACTGGTTTTCTCTACTGCCAGAGTTCGCAGGCGCCACCAGATCTATCGGCAGTCGTCAGTGGGCCGATCGATGGTGGCCTTGGGCCTCGTCGGAGATAGTGTATGATGGCGAGCATGAGTCTCCTAAGGGCTGTCGATTGGCGGCCGTTGGGCCATTGTCGGTGGCATCTTGGGGGCCGTGGGTGGCCGACCATTGGGCGATTGGCCCCCGCGTTCTCGCGGGCCATGGTTGGCTGGCAGTTGGCAATTGACGGTGGCCATCGGCGTGCGGCCAGTAGTGGATGGTGGCTGTCGCAGCCCTCAACATGCGACCATCAGTAGTGGCTGTGTTGACGTGGTGTCTGCTGGTGTTGTTAGTTGTGTCCGTCTATGTTGTGTGTTGACCATCGTGCCTATGATATTCGATGTCAGCAGCTATCATTGCAATTACAACATTGTGTACCTATGATATTCAGTAGCAGCACCACCGTAATTGAACCCATCACTGCCGCAAAACACCAAAGCCCAAACTGAACAACACCACCACAGGCCAACGTCGCCATCGACCACAATATTTATAACATGACAAAATCACAATGAATACAAGTACAGATTATGAACAACAACTAAAACAATTATAATACAAATGTAACAACAGCTATAATAATTATAATACAATGAAACAATAACATGTGATTGTAATGATAAAAATAACAATATAACACGTACAATATAACAATAACAATAACATGTGATTATAATGATAAAAAAATTAAATACGTACAACTGGAGCAAGGGCGGTGAGCCGCGGTAGTACATGGCAGATTTGCAAGCGGCAGGAGCGGTGGTGTGGCAGTGGCAGTGGCAGGCCACACTAATGGTGGCCTCTCTTTTAGGCGATGGTGGTGTGGCGGGTGATGCTGGCAATAACGACGGTGACAGGGATGGACAGACAACGAGGATGGTGGCAGTGGACGGAGGGCCATGGCGGGGATGGTGACGATGGCAGGGATGGGGTGGCGATGAGGATGGTGGTGGTGGACGGTAGTGGTGGACGATGGTGGGGATGGGGACAGCGGCGGCGGTGGTGGACGGAGGACGAATGATGGCAATAGATGGAGGACAGGGGATGGCGCTGGCAAAAATAGAGAGAGAAGAGACTGTTTTTCTTGTAGTGTGAATAGTCATGTCTGAGAGCCAGAGCCAACAGTAGTGACAATTGGTCGATTCGACATGAATACGAGGGGAATGAAAATTGGTTGCCTAGATGCACCCAAGACTTATGACTTAGAGCTGGAGCCAACGGTAACACAATTGGTCGCTTAAATCAAAATAAGGTCGCATTCCTAGAAGCCAGAGCCAACAGTAATGACAGTTGACTGACTAGGGATAGGAAGAACCCACTGCCTAAGAGCCGGAGCCAGCAGTTACAACGAATAGTCGCTTACATAACGAGGAGAAAAGTGTGTCTAGAAGTCGGAGCCAATAATAACGACAATTGATTGCCTATATGCACTGAAAGTTATGACTAAGAACCAAAGCCAACAATAACAACGATTTATCGCTTAGCCAAAAGGACGTAAACCTAAAGGTAGAGCCAACAGTAAGTGACGATTAGTCATCTAAGGATACGGGCAACTCACCACCTAACAGCCAGAGTTGATAGTAAAAACGAGTAGCTGCTTAGGTGATTGAGGAAAGAAATATATCTAGATGCCTGAGTCACCAAATTGATCTGAATGGTCATCTAGATACACCAAAGACTCTTATTTAAGAGCCAAAGTCAACAACTTGGGGGAATTGTTGGGCACATAGATATAAGGAGGATAACTGTAGAGATGTAACTCAAGAAGCGAATACCCGAAGGCAATTGGTTGTTGAGTGTCAAAGCAAGATATATCAACTCATCTTCTAGAGTAGACCAGAAAAAAAAATGTTGCTTATGGCAATAAGAGACTGGATGTTATACCTGGCCTTACACCGTAAAACATCATTAAACTGAGCAAAAGGTTTGGATAACAAAAGGCAACATAGATTAAACAACAAAGCCTTAACAAAAATTTTGGAAAATAATTCTAGAATACTGGAGATTACCATAACCCATAAACACGGGAACTCAGAGCATGCAAGCAGACAAAATTTTTAAGATGAAATGCCCATGCAAATTAGCTGGAAGGCAAATGACTAAGCATGCACACAAGCAGGCGAAACACGCCAACTTATGATAAGAGAGATTACGCAAGCATGCAAGGCATATAAGCAAACTAGGCTAGGGCTGGATTGGACTAAGACAGGGATTAGAACTAGACTTGGAAAATGGATTGTGACCGGAAGTGGGACACGGGACAGGGGAATGGGTTAAGACTGGAGCTAGAACAACTGGGATTGGAACTCGACTGGGACTAGAGAGAGGAATGTACGTGGCATCCACGTACTAACCTGGACTTGAGGGTTAAATACCCTTGGACGTAGATTCGAACTGAGACTGGGATTGGAACTGGGCGGGAACCTGACAAAGGCAGATATGTGGTATCCACGTGCTAACCTATACTGAGATTTTTACCCTCTAACATTGATCTGGACCGAGATTGAGATTTGGAGAAGATGAAGGTATGCAATATTTGTGCGCCAACCTGGATTTAGGATGTTTACCCTTAGATGTGGATTTGGAATGGAAATGAGACTAGAACTAAAGAGTAAATTGTACGTGACCTCCACGTATTGATCTGAATTGAGGGTCAAATGCCCTTGGACGCAGAACTAGACTGGAAAATGGCTGCACCCTATGAAGGTTGCCTACATGCCCTCATCAGGAAGGGGTCAAGCCAAATGTAGTTCGAACCTGGGCAAGAAGAAGATTGTACATGATTTCCACGTATGGACCAAAATTAAGGGCTAATACCCTCAGACTTAAATATGGGCTGGGAGATAGAGACTGTACATGACCTCCATGTATTGACTTGAATTGAGGGTTAAATACCATAAATCTAGGCTGAAAAATGCCTGGACCTTACGAAGGTTGCCTACATGCCTTCATCCGAAAGGGATCAAGCCAAATGTAATTCGAACCTGAATTTGGAAGGAAGATTGTACGTGACTTGCACATACTGACCTAAATTAAGGGTTAGATACCCTCAGGCTTGAATATGGACTGGAGTAAAAAGACGGGTGAAGGGTTGGAAAGATAAGTCGACCAATTCAAGGGCTTTAAAGTTGGTTTCTACGGCAATAATTTTCCCCATCTCCATTAATCGCGACGCAAGCCAGTGAGGGCGTAATTTCGGCCATTATTTTGTCCTTTCCAAAACAGTCTTTAATATTAGTAGAGGGAACCTTGGGTGGAACTAGATTAGATGGTGATTTTTCATAAACCAAGGGGGTTAACGTGTGGGTTAATTTTCGAAAACTTTTGGTTGAGGTTGGGAAGGACAGTGGGGAGCCTCTCTATGTTAACCTCCAAGGCAGGACCCCTGAGTTCGACCGTTAACTTTGTCAGTATATGATCACCAACACCTTCAGGATATGGAGTCAAAGCTCTTATGTTGTAGCAGTGAGGCTAGATTCTCCTTATGGATTGGGATTGGATTGGGCAATCTAGCAAGAATTTGGGTCCATGTTATGTGGCTCAAGAAAGGAAACAAAATGAGGAGGAAATGACGGCCTTCTTAGTGGTATAGAGCTGGCTAAGATTTTCAACGGATCCAATAGATTAAGATATAAATTTGGTTTTAGTTCAAATGGATTGGACCCAAGATAGTTGAACAAATTACTTTCAACAGGGCCCACATACGGTAGAATTGGAGTTTTCGCCAATTTGAAATTTTGAGGGTTGCTGAAGCTAGGTCCAGCCAATGGAAGTCAAAGGTGTTCTCATCTTGCCGGTGGCTATTATATTAGGATTGGACAGGTCCCTCAAGAGACCATGTAAGCTAGTGGTATGATGGTCTCTCAGAAGAGGCGCAAGAAAATTCTTGATTGGAATAAAATAAATCAGGCATGTACCTTGGATCTAAAATAGTAACGTGTAAATTTCGATTGAGAGTTACATTGGAAGCACGGTGAGACTGTTCAACCATCGAGAAACCCTCAGCCAATTACGAATGATATAGGTTAGGCCTGTTGAGTATATAACTCGACAATGCAAAGAAGAAAGCATGATATCAAAAGAGTAGGTACAGAATTCTTGACTGTGTCCAATTCTACCACAGTGATAGCAAGCATGATATACTTGTTCATATGTACAAGCCAACTGCTGAAACTCTAGACCGGAAGAGGATTGTGGTGTATGGGGAAGAAGAAAGATGAACACTCCAGGTACAAGGGTTCCTTGTGATAAATACGAATTTTAAGCCTAAAATAATCCCTATACTTGCGACAACGATCCAACCAGTCAAGGTCAAGGATTTGCCCTATTACAATGCCTATTTTGAGAGCCAAATTTTGGTGGTAGCAGTCACTAGGAAGATTCACAACCTTCCCCAAAGATCCGTGCCTATTTTGAGAGCCAAATTTTGGTGGTAGCAGTCACTCAGAAGATTCGCAACCTCACCCAAAGATCCACTGTAGGGAACAACACCAAGGAGAATATTGTGTGTGGTTTCCTTGGTCGAAGTCGAAGGAAACAACCTTTATTATATCAAGGGAGTTTCTCCCATATTAGTCGGGCTTGCTCAGCCAAAGTGAAAAAAAGAAGAGATTGGGTAGTTTTTTTATTTCAACTTGGCCAAGTAGAGACCATTATCCATTAACGTACATTTGTGCTTTGCTTCGACATCAAGAATCTCCCCATCAATATACATTTGTACTCTCCATGGTCTGCTAACACTTGTTTTATTAACAGGGATGACTATGCTTCTTTGCTCCAGACCACGATCTGGGAGATTTTCTGGTTATTCTGAACGGGAGGCCATCGGCAAGGGGTTTAAGACAGACTAACGTAGGAAAGTTATGCTTTCAAATATTAGGCTTTAAGATGCATGTTCATGATTACCCATGAGGGGGACATGTAATGATTTTGGCTTACACAAGTAACCTTCAAATTGAGTACTGGGGTTGAAGTTTTTGCTTTGTTAAGCAAGAGTGAGGGATTTTCGCAACACACTCTGGATACAAAGTTTTCTTCCTTTAATTTCTATCCAATTGAATTCCTACATATCGCCCGGAATCTGAGGGAGGGTGATGCACAAGACCTGTTCATGCTAACTGTAGAAGATAATATTCAAATACGAACAAACCAAATGGGCTCACAACATGAAATGGCCACAGCCATTATGCCCAACCAAAATTCTGAACGCCATGCAAGATAGAAGGTAAGACTTCGAAGAAAAACATCTGATAGAAGGCAGAAGTATTAGTAATAGGCAATTACTCTGAGAAAACCATTTGTGATGGTTCTGGGCCTTCTGGTACCGAACAAATCAAAACAGCACCGGGATAAAAAGTAACATGAAGTAGACTGCAGAAATGCAAGGGAGAAGTACGATCGGAGATAATAATAAAAGAGAATAAACTTGATTCCCAGAAGACAGGGTCTTACTGAGAATCATGTAAGAGAAGAACTTTGAATAAACAACCAGTTCAAGGTTCAAGCATCAAAGAACTCACAACTCGGTCAATTTGCAATAAACATCTGTTCACAAGCCATGCTTACTGGGGAAATTTACTTCAAAGTTTGTTAATAGACAACATCAACCCCGAATTTCTTGCAAAAGAACGCAAAAGAACGTTAGGTTAAGACTCCATAGTCTGCAGACCTAGTTATATAGCATCTGGACCTACTGAGCTATAACAGGTTGTCGCTTTCAAACAAAAAAAAGAAGTATAGCAACTGTTCTAATAGATGCAACTAAATTCGTTACAGGTAAGTAAAATTACAATTTAGAAACTCATGCCTTCACTCAAAAGTGGCTACCAAAATACAAGAGGTTGATGAAGCTATATACCGTGAACAGGGGCTCATCATTGCAGGAAGGCAAACAGAAAGATAGCAGCCATAAACTCCTAAGGGAGCGTTACGCAGAAGGCTGTTAACTAGCATGCAATCTTGTTTGCACAAGGTCAAAACAAGCCTGCAGATTTCTAAATTCTTCAGTTTCTGAAAAAATCCCAGCCTGAAATTAAAATTGATAATATCTAGATGGTTAGCATCACTACTATGGTCATTATCACGCAGCTTTAGCTTTACCCACAGGTTACACCCAAGTCATGCAGAATAAACTGTTCTACGGATATATATATCTCCGCTGCGTTATAATGACCGTCGCGGTCTTGAAAAAAGGAAAAAAGATAGACAAGTGACTAGCCTGTTTGATTGTGTTCTTTAGATGCATCTCTGCTGCATAGAGTTGACGACGATTTCCAGTCTGGGAGGCAATTTCTATATACACCTGGCAAAGTTCTAATGAAGCCTGCGCAAACTTCTTAAATCGATCTCTATCTTTCCACAAATCAGATCCCTGAGAGAGAGAGAGAGAGAGAGAGAGAGAGAGAGAGAGAGAGAGAGAGAGAAATCAGAATATATGATGAAGCCAGTAAATGCGTGTACTATATAGATTCTGAACAGATAAATTAGGTCAAAGAAAAAATACAGAAGATGGCTTAAGAAAATTGGTAATTGCTCGAAGAAAAAAGTAGCTTGCTAGATTCCAACATGCAGCCAAAGAAAGACGTATTTCACTTTGCAATAGCAAATGCTTCAAGTAAGAATTTGAAAAGACCGAGTATCCCACTTCAACATTCTGGAGACGTTGTTTAGAGCCTGTACTGCAGATAACTGTGTGCATTTAATAATTCCAAGGCAAGCATATGATTTACATTGAACGAAATACATCTCTATCAAACAAGTAGCTCCACTGGGTATGTAGTAAGCTCATAAGCTCAATAAACCAAGTCATTACCGCCAACCTAATAAAAGCTTTTATGAGCTGTCAGCTGTGTGAGAAGATTATTTATAGTAAGAGTACTCATGTAAATTGGCGGTTTAGCTTCTTATATTCCTCTCTATAATGATGGTTAGGATTAATATGATTATGGAAGTCATCTTCTTCTATAAGTCGATTTCACATACCCACAGGTACAACTAAATTTGTGACTTCTTGGCTCAATGTTTACAAGACAGACTTCTTTTCAGTGGACAGACTTCTTTTCAGTGTGCCTGACATATACAAGGCTCCATCAACCATCCAGCAATCAAAACCAATCTAACCTCTAAAATCTTCTTCAAAGAGAGCATTTACTTTCCAAGTTAACTGTAAAATCAGCACTAATGAAATCTGCCAAGTTTTTCTAGTCACATCCACATGTAATTCCTTTTTCAGTTCAGCTTATTTATCCTTAATTCTGTGATTTCACAACAGCTGAAGTAGCATATGGTTAAGATCTTTCTAGGGAGCTATGTTACATGGACCATTGAATTTGGGGTGAACTGGCAGTCTCAACATGGCCAGACCCGGCCACAGGTATGGGATCGGACTCGTCGTCTGCCAGATGGACATGCCATATCGTTAATTCCAGCTGAAAGTTGAGGGACATCCCTGTGAATCCAGCATCTTTGGGAGGTTAGATCAATGAAGGGAGCTGAAGATTTTCAGAACTGGGAAGCATATCTGAGAGAGAGAAGGGGGGGGGGGGGGGGGGGGGGATTTTACCTGATGACTTTGGCCTTCATCGCGTGGGTCTCTCTCCCTCCCTCTCCCTCTGTTTCTGATGGGAAGTGAAAACTCACGTGTTTTTATGGGCACCACTCAGATTACTTGTTTTGGGTAAGTAATTTCATATATTCACAAATTACGAAGCGCCAAAGGGCGCAGACTCATGTAGACAAACAGTTAACAAAATTAATCACCTAAACTCCTCAAAAGGGTATCCAAGAGAACAAAAGAGGCATCACAGGATTCAACTTTCTCTTTAGCCCAGAAAGCAAGCATAGACAAAAGAAGTGTCTTAAGAATCTCCAAGGATACCCCCACACCTTCAAAAGCTCTAGCTTTCCTTTCCCTCCAAATGCACCAAAACACACACGGACGAATAAGCTTCAGAATTTCACTGCAAGCCACCTCTTCTTATGCAAAGACCAAGCCTTGGGAAAATCTAGAACCAAACAAGGCATAATCTAATAGATCCATGAAAGGTTGAATACAAGATCACAAAAATCACATAAGATATGTCACGAATTCACCAGCCTTCTTGCACATGAAGCACCAATTCACATAAATCTTTCTCCTTTTCCTTGAGTGGTCCCCTTTAAGAGAATCCCTTGCCCCTCCCGTAACAAAACTCGCAGATCCTAAGAGGAGCCAAAAATTGCCAAACTGCTCTCCAAGGAAACAAAGAATGACAACATGAAGAAAGCTGTGCATAATACGACTTGACAGATAAACAAACCCCTTTTATCTTCTTTCCACAACATGTTGTCCTCTCCACCTCTAGGAGCAACCACTGGATTGATACAATCAAATAATTGAAAGAAGCATTCCAATTCCCAATCTTGACAACGTCTATTAAATTTACGGCACCATACTTGCTCACCCCGTTCGAAACAAGAGAGCTCCGCAACACTAGCTTCCTTATTCCTTGCAATATAAAACAAAGCAAGAGAAGACTTGCAAAGCTCCTCTTCACCACACCAAAGATTGACCCTTTCACTCGACTGCCATTTCCAACAGAAAAGCAAATATAGTTGCTAAATTTTAAACCAACCCTTACTTTACCCACCCCATAAACTCAACCCATGTAACCTTTGAATTCTATTAGGAGCCCAAGCATCGGGCCCTTGCCCAGATTTACCATCCAAGCCGCATCCACCTTGAATTTCTTTCCTGCAAATATATCCATAACCACTTCCCAACTAAGCATCAAAAGATACCAACTTTTTCACTCCCAAACCCTTCAACTTCATTGCATGGACTGCTTACTGCATCCCAGATAACAAAATGATACTTTTTATCCATGGACGCCCCTTCCCACAAAAAGACAAGCTATAGCTTTTCCAACCTCTTGGCAACTGTAACGAAAATCATGAACAAGGACATAAAATAAGTCCGCAAACTCGAGAAATTACTTTTATTAGTGTCATCTGACCGCCTTTGGAGAGAGTTACTTCCAATTCCCCAACCTTCATTCATAGCGCTCAACCACTGAACTCCAGATAGCCTGGTTCTTAAACGAAAAGCAGAATGGAAGGCCCAAAAAGTAAAAGAAAAAGTCCCCCCCCCCCAAACAAAAAAAACACACACACACAATTAAAAGGTTCTGCAAGAGCATGCACCTCTGCAACATCCCCGATTAAATAATTACACTGTACACCACATTTAATTTTCAAAGAACATGCTTAAAAGAAGAGTAATACCTGCGACAACCTGCACCCCTTGTTTCAGTGGAAAAGAATCGCCATGTAATTTTTCTAGATAGGGGAAACTAGCAAAACCGTAAGTTCGACTCTATGAGCTCAATTAGCTAATCTGGCATGTGAAAACCCTAGATTTGGGAAGGTAGTAGGCACCCCTTCACACCCTAATGGTCTCATATTGCCTAATTTGTTTATTACCATGCCCGTGAAAGAAAAACGAAAAGACGCACTAATCACATATGACAGGCTTAAAGCGGAAAAACGAATAGGGGAAAACACATAAAAAGCATATAGAAATTGATTCGACTCCCAGGGCCCGTATTGCCTACATATCCGACAAACAACCTAAATCAGATCCAACGTAGTTCAACCTTGTACTATGCTCGTGGTTCGCGGTTCTTATTCAAATTGATATCAGAGAACCCATTCTAGTGTTTGTTTAGAAAATAAAATCTTTGATCAAATAAGTTGATGAAACAGGCAGTAATTGAGATATTGAAAAATATTTGGGAAAATCAATGTGCTGGACAACAGGAGAGTTTTATGACACAAGTCATGGACACAATCCCAAAACTGAGGATGAGGGCTGAACAAGTATAATCGATCAATCAATCATCGTGACAAGATAATTACATCGATCAAATCATATGTATAATACGTTCACCCTCAATAACAATTTCAAACACTAGCGCATATAAATCTAGTCAGTGATTATGCCAATTCAATCGCATAAGGGCATAAGGGCATGCGATCTACATGGTTAGATATTACTGGTGAGGAAAAGTTGATTGCTTCGCACCTTGATTGCCGTCATAGACGTGGGATTGATTGGAGGTGGTTTGGACCATTAGCGTTTACCATGGAGGATTAGGGTTTATGGGCGAGAGGCAACTCTGATAGAGTAGCAAGGTATTTTATAATGAATCCCTCCTCTAGAATGAGGCCTAAAACCTAAATTGATAGCCTTGAAGTCCTTGGAGGCTAATAAAACCCAACTTTGGATGCAAAATGGACTTAAAACCTTTGAAACAATTAATCCTGATGGCCCTAGAATCTCCGTATGTGTCTTGAGGGCCGGTAGATCAGTAGCTTATTTATCAGGGTGCCTATATCGGCCAACATACTTGATGTATTGAATGTCTGAGAGGACTGCGAAGATGGGCTAACTTTGAGAGCTTGGTTCTCTCTCATTTGAAGTCCGATTTATAGCCTACTTCATGTCAATGGAAAGCTATGGATCTATACTTCACATGGAATTGGAATAACTGTAAAATATTAAGTATAGCTCGAGATATTTAGGAAACATAAAAGATATGTCAGATTCGAAACAAGTTCAATAATCCATAATTATCTCAATCGATACTTAACGAAACTAGGATCATGATATGTCCATGGAAATTAACTTGAAGAGCTTTCGAATGATGTAAAGCACATATTAAAAATCTTCAAGATAAGCAAACTAAAGTCCTCAACAACGTGAACAGTTATGTGTGTCCCCTCGAATTCGACTCCTGTGGAGCATAAAATTCCAAGACAAGTGTAAAACACGACTAAAACCCATGAAAACATACTAGAACATGCTATCACGTGTAGTGATGATGATGATGAGTTGATAATATATGCTAAATGACCCCTAGATGGATGCGACAATGCAAAAATGGCTTCTGTACAATACAAGCCTGAGATATCTTAATTGTCTCGTATCTGCATCACAAAAAAAGGATGGTGTGATCTGCAAACATTAAGCGGGAAATAACTACACCATTGTCTGGTCCCCAGAAAAGCCCCTTTTTGCGACAGTCCAATAGTTACTCTATGCCTCCACAACAACCATTAATATAAGGGGGGATCTGAGAGTCACCAGCCTAATACCCCATTGGGAGGGGGAAAAGCCGATTTGGGAACCGTTAATCAACCCAGAGAACATGGCGGAGAAAATATAAGACTCCACCCAAGACCTCCACTTATTCCTAAATCCCAATGACTGCAGCATATACAGCAAAAACTTCCAGCTGACTTTATCATAAGCCTTTTCAACGTCCAGCTTACACACCAAGCCAAGCACCCCCGATCTGAGTCTTGAATGTATGCACTTAATAGCATTAGAACTGCGACCAAAATCCCCCCCCCCCCCCCCGGCGGCCCCCGCCCCAACCCCAACCACCACACCAAAAAGAAACACATAAGACATGCAATTTGAGACTCCGAAATCACATAGACAATCACTTTTTGAAGCCTGCAAAAGAAGATCAAGGAGAGCAGCTTATATTTGCAGCCTACCAAGCTAATATGTCCGAACACCAACACCCCCTAAATGCAATGAATATAGTGTTTAGGCTTCTCACAAAACGACCCTGCTTGTAGAAAGATTTAAAAAAAGAGAGCGCGTCATGCCGAACCACCTGCCAACAGTGTTTAAAAAATGCCATAGTAAACCCTTCAGGCGCTCTGTCTCCGCATATGTCTTAAAGCAGACAAAATTTCCTCCTCCCCAAAAGAGAATTTATTCATGCAGCAGTGTCATAAAGGGACCTGAATACCAAACATCTAAATTTGGTCTCATCAGGTCTTCCTCTCGGAAGAGTCTCTGATAAATTCCATCATTCCAGCAATTGCCTCCTTAACCTCCCCTTCTTCCATTAACCCGTTGCCATCAACTAAGATCTTCCCAATTTTATCAATCTTTTGTGTACATTAGCCAAGCGAAGAAAGAATTTCATGTTCCTGTCGCCTACCTCCAACCATAAATCACGAGATTGTCGCCTCCAACAAGTCTCCTCAGATAACAACATCCGATTAAATTATGCTTCAAGTTCTAAACTGTCATCTATCTCCTTACTGCTCAACCCCCTTAAACCCTCCAGAACACCAAGCTCCTAAATATAAGCAAAAGCTCTCACCAGTCTCAACTCCACCCAGCCAACCGCTTCCTTATTCCACTTCTTCAAATCAGCATTCAACGACTTCAACTTATGAGCCAAGCGAAAGCTCGGATTACCATCCACCACATAGCTGTCCCACCAAGACTTGACCAACTCCAAAAAGCCAGGCTCCAATAGCCATAGATTCTCAAATATGAAACGGCATTTACCTCTACATAGACCGCTATAACCCAAAAGTAAAGGTACATGATCTGAAACTATGCATGGTAAGCAAGATGTGATTGCACTACCAAACCTCTCCTCCTAGTCAGAAGTGATAAAAAAAACTGTCGATTCTAGAGCAAGATTGATTATCCGAGCCTCTTGACCATGTGGAAGAACCCCCTTCCAAAGGGAGATCAAACAGAGCCATTCTCCCAACTTCATCCCCAAGGAAAAAGAATCAAAGTCAAGCCTCTCAACTGGGTATCTAATAATGTTTAAATCGCCAGAAATGCAGCAAGGTCTGCGCAAACTGCAATAAATTACATCAAGCTCTAGCCACAATTCCTTATTGTCTGAAATATTGTCGTAGACCCCAGATAATATCCTGACAATTCATCATCAGCCATCTTAAGAAGAAAAAAAATAGAAAAAGAGACCTTGATAAGATCCACCTTGGAAAGTATGCTGCTGTCCCACGTTACTTGAATACATCCTGAAGCACCTATGGCATCCAAAAGAACCCAATGAGCCCATCTGCCACCAACAATAGAGCAAAACAACTCGGATCACAGAGTCTCCAACTTTGCCTCCTGAATGTACACCAAAGTAGGCTTCCATCTCTTAAGCAATATCTTAACCACCCTCCTTTGTCGCCTACTATTCAAACCCAGACATTCCAAGATATGAGCCATAGAAGCATAGGAAACAAGAAAAAAAACGAAACACCCTCCCCCAAGTTCAACAACCTATCATCCCCTGCTCATGTGCTCATTATAAATAGAGCACTCCAGCTTCTTCAACTCTTGCTCCTCCTTAACGCTAGCGTTCTTCTGTGAGCTATCTGGATTGCTACACTTTGCATATTTGAAGTCCTACCTCCTGAGACTTTGCTCAACAACTTTTTCCTCAAAAAATTTTACCAAACCCTTCGGCTTTCCTTTTTCATCTAAAAAGATAACTGCAAATCACATTCACCTCATTTAAACCCCAAGTAACCTGTTGATCTGCACACAACGGCACAACACGCCTAATAGGCTCAGGATCAGAACTGGCACCAACAGAAGCTCAGAATTGCTCAAAGCTTTCCCTTGACAAGAGGCAGCATCACTCTCGCTATAAGCTTCAGAGGATTCCCAAAAATTGAAACCCCTAGTGATTCCAGATCATCATCTGAAGATGGAAAATTGGGTACACTACCTGTTAACCAATCCGTAATCCCCGAAGATGAAACAAACAACTAAGACTGGAAGCTTTAATTTAATGACATGCATGAGACGAAATCCAGCTAGAGGTAGGGCAGAGAGCCTCCATTCAGCGTCTGACTTTTTACAAAACTCATTGTCGACCTGGGAGGACGCTCCCAATTGCTGGACAAAGACCTGGCAACAGTTGAACTCTTGCCTCCCCACTCTGACCTATCTATGGCTGTTTCCACCACGGCCCGAGACAATCCAGGAGCTAGAGAAAGGGGAGAAGAAGGTGTCAAGTGCAAAATGCCAAAAGGTATAACAGCCCCATTGATAGACCTCCTTAAATCTTCACTTACACTTAATTTTCTTTTGTTATTTTTTTTATTTTTTGGCACTGCCAAACAGGTACAAAATTCTGTACCCAAAACAAATGTGCTACCAAGCTGCACTATATCAATTGGTCTACGGATCCCAAATATAAGATAGAAGATGTTAAATTTTAACCGAACCTTATATTATTTTGCACAAGAGTTAATACATTCAATCTTATGTAGAGTATTATAAATAGTTTATTTTTTTAACCAAGTCCCCACATTTGTTTTCCCTTCCGGATCCGTTTCCCTATATTCTTAAGTTCCAAAACAGGTGAGTCACTAAGTCCAAATGCGTTTTAGCCGCATCCCATGCCCGTGTCCACATTTGAGCCCGTGTCCCTATTGCGTTAATCAATATAACTATATAAAAGCCGAGTTCATCACTGAAATTCTCCGCTCTCTGGTTAACTCTAAGGTTACTTTGAATCTGGACTTAATGTCTTTAAGTAGTATACCTTGAATTTAAACTTCTATTTTAGCCTTCTTATTATTGTTACAATTAATCTAGATTTCTATCCACCTACTATACATTGAATTTGAACTTCTAACCTGGACTTCTTATTATTGTTAAGATTTATCTAGGCTTTTAATTCACTTACTATTTTAACTATAATTTCGACATCTTATTTGACTACCAATAAAAATAAGTCACCAAGCATAAGTGCACACGAACATGAGTCGGTAACATGCATTGCAAGCCGTGAATTCCATCGTGCACAACCAGCTACGGTACTGACGTAGATGCCATCAGGAAACCACTGCATGTCATTGATGTTCCGGTCCGTACCGAATAACTTCTCCATGCATGCGATCACTAATTAATAAAGGAATTTGCCAACAAATGTTTATGTTTGGTCGTTTTCCTCTTAGATCCTTCTAGGAAAATGTTCTACTATTGCTATCATCTTTTTTGTTGTATATATCTGTTCATAATTTCCCTACAGCATTATTTTAAGCTTTGCAATCTAATTAGCATTAAAGGCTTGATTATGGTCTTATTCATGCAGTCATGTTCAAAATTAATTAGGTCTTGCAAGCAATTAATGCAGTGGTGGCAACAAACTTGGAGTTATTTTCTACGAATAGGAGGAAAAGAAAAGGAATCAAATGGGAAAAAGCTGAATGGAGGAGCAGACTGGAGGGGAGCTTGAAATGAAATACGAGATATAATATGAGAAGAAAAAGTAGGCATGCTTTATGACAAATTGACTCACTTTTGATTTTTTATATTCAATACGAGTGAGAGGATTATTTTTGTTATATTTCTAACGGCTCTAGACACTGCGAAGCATTGGTCTTGGGCCTAAGAGTTATGAGTTTCAGAAGATACTTGACATGCAAATAGCTTTCATAGAGGCCAAATTGAAGATAACTTTTTCATATTTTCCAAGGTTAGTCGTTAAAGTTAGTCCTTTTTTTTTTAATGATTTTCGCTCCTTGGACTAGCTTTATCCTTTGAAAGCTATTATGTCAACGATTCATATAAACTATATCTGAGAGGAGCAATTTCAAAAATTTAGTTCTATTTTATATGTCTAAGACTGCATTGTAAAGCCATTTTATAGGCTGAATAGGTATGTAAAATACTAATAAAATATTCTAGACAAAGATGATGAATATCAGAATAAGCATTATGATTATGCATTAGTTGATATAATTCTTGCGTCTGCTCTACTTATTACACGATCAATTTTCACTTAGAAGCTCAAAGACAAAGGGTTTAAGCTTTAGCTATGCTGTTGTAAATGCATTGATTCGATCTTAGTTGCAGGAAACTCCTAATAAGGTGACGTTTCTCTCTCGGAAACTCGCTTTTGCGATCCCAAGTTAGGAGCTCCATGGGATCTCGTCCCAAGCTAATATGGGAACTCGATTCCGTTAGCTGAATAGAGATGCATGGAACAAGTGAGAGAATACCTAAAAATCAAGCCCTTTCAACTCAATTCCTTGTTTCTCTCCTCCTTCAAGTCCTAAAGCCTCCTTGTCTGTTGTTGCTAGCTATGTAAACTACACTAAACAAATAATAATACTCTTTACTCATTTATTTATTCAATCCACTCCCAACCTTAGATTCTTCTTGGTGCTTACGCTCCCCTGCCCCGCTCCCACTCCCACCCGCTTTGTGCAACTAAGGATTCAATTTTACACTACACCGTACTAACAACTAAAATTTAGAAATTTTTGTTGTATATATATGGTTAGGTCCTTAGGGTATTTCAATCCTTATTTTGATATATTTTCTTTTCTCACTACACTATTTTCTTAGCAGCAAATGTGGGCCAAAAAGTCAAAAAGGAAATGCTTGAAATAGTCACCCCTAGATGTATCATGTTGGCAATATTAGCTATTAAACAAAAAATGTGAAATTAGCCCTAACATTTAAAGAGAACTTAAGTCGATTAAAGAAAAGGTGACCCTAGATGAATACAATGCCAATTTCCTCATAATGTTGGTAAATTTCTCAATATGCGAATTTGTTTGTGTAACATTACGTTACATAACACGAATTATCTCAATAACAATTAGATAAAAAATTGAATTAGCGTAGAACTACAAAGAACAAATTTAATTAGTAAATGGTGAAGTGCAATAGTCAGTCCCCAAGCTAACTTGATATGAAGATGCAAGTATATATATTCACTAGATTCTTATAAAAAATTAATGAAGGAGGATAATCAACATTTTGGTGAAAGTTATGATACATTTTTCTTGTTAATTAATAGTACTTTAATTGTTAAAATTGAAATTTAATATATGATTTTTTCTGTTTCTTAAGGAACTATCGTCAATGCTATTGTTATCTTAAGCAATTCGTTAAACTTATCAAGGAATTCATAAACTTAAGTGCTATTTCTTCTTCTTCTTCTTCTTTTCTTTTCTCTTTTTTGCACTATTTCATTATGCTAAAGCATATAATTTGCAATAACACCAAATTTCATATTATCCCGTGCATTTGCACGGGTACATTAGCTAGTTTTCCCAAATAGGCGAGTCCGACACTTAGACACGTATCTAGCCGGACACCAACATCGAGTCCATGTAACCCAGAGACTTATAAGTGATTATCAACATACTATCTTGAACAAATGAGACAACATTTCTATAATTTGATCTCATTGCCAATAAATAAGTCAGTGTAGAAAAGGAAAATGCAAAAAGCATCACAATCCATTAAGCCACTAAATGAGAAATAGCACTTTCTATGCATGACTGAATAGTATGGTGAGTTGATCGCTCTTTTCATAGCAAGTAAGATAATAATAGTTTTTTACAAAAAATAGCAAAAACCGATTTCAACAAGTAACGAAACCGGTCATTTAATGGACAAGCAACCAACCTCGCCATCAACTACTACAACGCCACCACGAGACACCATCCTCAACGTTTGCATACCGGCGCCTCCCATCGAGATCCCAACAAACCCATAATCAGCAATCCTACTTTGAGGTAGTGCCATTAGGTTTGAACCCCAGATTTAATCTCCATCCGTAGTGTGAATATTTAGTTGCATTTGCAAACCCTACTAAGGTGGACGAGGGGGCGGATTTGATGGTATCAAATCCACAAGTACCGATAAGAGTGTGTTCGTGAAAGTAGTGTTACTGAAATTGTATATAAGTGTGTAATGTTCTGGTTATGTGTTGTTGGAATTAAGAATTTCTTAAGGGTTTGGGGTTTGGGAGGGAGACGCAGGTGACATGGGTGGTGAGGCCGTTCATTTGGGGAATTTTACGGTCATGTCCCTTTGCTCATAATGAAAAATTATGTTGTTGCCCTTCCCTATTAAGATCTAATGGATAAAATAAATGGGAACAACTTATTGGAAGATAGAATCTCTTTACAGGGAACATTAGAAAAAATTAAGGGGTGAGGACGATACCTAAATGATGGAGAAAGGAGGACGATTTTTGCTATTTTCCTCGTGTTTATATTATTGGTGTCACCTTGTTGAAAAGAAATACTAAACAAAATTGAGAATAATAATATGCTATCAAACAATACGTCATCACATTGATGGCAATACCTGATATGATCTGACTTGCTTCAGAAGAGCCTCGGAGCACATTGTAAGATCCCCCTTAAGCTTGTGCCACCTTGCAAATAATCCCCATGTTTCCACTCCCCCTCCACTTTGAACAATCTATGGTTAAAGGAAATGCTAAATGTTAAGCTTTGAGAAGGAAATTCTTGAATGTCTTAGTATGCTTTCCATTACATAAACCAACCACCCCCTCTCTTCCCTCTCTCAATGCCAACAACAGAGCAAGAATCAAGAAAAATCACTTGTTCTCTAGTACTACTAAGGATCACGTCATATAAGGTTTAAAATAAAAAGGTTATAGACCTTAATGAGAAACACAATTCTACTTAATTAGTACGAGTAATTTAACTGAGCCATAATAAATAAATTAATCGAGAACTGCTAATGAAAGATTTGAAGCATGAAAAGTTCATTAGAGTTATCTAATTTCTTCTAATATATTTCCATGGCACACTATGTTACATGGACTCGGTACAAGTGTCTGAATCGGATACGTATCCAAGTATCGGACTCATCTAATTTTTAGAACACAAGACATGGGGACATGGCAAAATATTTATATCTAGCATTACTTATTAATTATTTCCTGGGTAAACTGATGTTTTATGTGACGCAAATAGTTTTAGTTGAGAATTTGTCTCATCTCAAAGCCAAAGAAATAATAAGAAACACTATAAGATAGTGTTCATAGTAGCATATGTGTCGGACACATACCTCATACCCATGTCTAAATGTCGAGTGTCCGACACGAGTACTTCATGCTTTCTAAAGAGTCCATGTAACATAGTTGGCACGTATATAAGTTTAGGAAGCGAAACTGAGAAGAAGATTAAATTATAACCAAGTGACATTAATGTAACTTCAAAATATGTAACCCAAAAAGTATTGTAGAAAGTCAAGTGTTTAATGGGAAGGAGTTGAAATTAATATATGTATAACAAATTTTGTAAAAAGGAAGGAGTTAGGAGCTTAAATGTTGCATCGTTAAAATTAAGAACCAAATAACTCAAGAGATTTAGGAGGGCACACATAAAAATGCAATTGCTCAGGCAACAAAAGTAGCTATAGCTTTCAGGGAACTTCCTAAACTTTTTATGGTTCACTTTCAAAGTTTTAGCCCTTTTTCTTACAAGCATCTCCACTATGGTTCAAAATATCATCGTTTAGAACTTTCAATATCATTCATTAACTACCTTGTTTCTTTCTGTAAATTGATGATCTTTTCTTGCCCCAATGATCGTTGAGGATCAAAACAGCCCCTCCGTTTTATTTTATTTTGGTAATGATATAGTCTTATTACAAAAATCAAGTACAGTTGTCTAAAGCAACGCTTAATCTTAGTGTTACCTTATTTTATTCCTATAAACAGTCTACAATGTACTCTAAATATCTCTTGATAGTGTACTCCTATGAAGCACCGGTGCGGCACTAGGGTGAAGCACCGGTGCGGCACTTAGGGTGAAGCACCGGCACCGGATACGCATCTGGTGTGGGTGCACCTCGGGTACGGCACCGGTGCGTGTCAGGTGCGTGTCCACAATTTTTTTCTTTTTTTTTAATTTCTTAAATCCAGGGTGCGGATCGGCTCAGATCTATCACCATCGGCGACCATCGGGAACTCCGGCGACCACCGAAAATCTGAGAGGAGACACTGGAGAGAAGAAGTAGAAGAAGAAGGAGAAGAAGGAAGTAGAAGAAGAAGGAAGAAGGAGGAGACTTACCGGCGATCCACTGTGGCGTCCCCGTGTGGCGAGTCTCGGCGACCCATTGCGGTGAGCGCTGAGCGCCGTCTTCCCCAAAGTCGATCGGTGATGATGTGCTATCTCTGATCTTTTGAGTTGTTGACATTAGTTTTGTTATATTATTTTAAGGACCCCCAATTGTTAAGTTATTACATAAACCAACCCCAGTAATTTAAAGAAATAGAAGTGATACCACATAAAACTTTATTATGTTCAGTTCTACAATTTTAATATTTATAAAATAACCCATTAAACTTAACGAATTCTTACTAATTTGGTTGAAAGCTTTAAAATTTACAAAAAAATCCATTAAACTTAAAAACTCACTACTTTGGTTGGAATATTAATATCTTTTTACATATATCAAACACATATATTATGATTACTAAGATTTAAATTGTTTAAAATTAAATACTAAGTATACATAATTAAAAAAATATTTATAAAATATGTCGTATCCCTGCCACACCCGTATCCTAAAATTTTTAAAAATGTCATATCCGCTTATCCGTACCCGTGTCGTATCCGCACCCGCACCCATGTCCGTGCTTTTTAGGTGTACTCTAAAACTCTCTTTTTCTTTTACCTAGCATGACCTTGTTGATCTTAGTAGTACATATCAAGATCTTAATTTCGTTGTGCATCTAATTTAGTATATGATAGTACTACACCTACCCATCTAAAAAGCCAATATATATGTGTGTGCATGCCCTTTTGAGATGTATACTACAAATAAATTTTGTGAAGTAAATGAGAAAATGGTGATGAACGAACACTCAATAATGTTCACAATCCTAACTTTTTCACCCCGTATTCATACCTGTTATTTTTATACTACATGTACAGACTACACAAAGTTCATCGTGAATAATTTTTACCTTGGATCATTCATCAAATAATAGGGGCCGTATCATCAAAGTAAAAACAAAAAAGAAAAGGAAAAATTGCACAGAATACCATTGTAATTTGGGGTCGTTGCAAAAGACCCCCCGAGATTAGAAAATTTGTAAAAGAATACTTGAGGTGCCAATTGTATTGCAACCATTAGAAAAATCGTCCAAATTAACAGCATGTGATGCTCAAGCTCCAAAAAAATACATTTGGTAAATATTAATATAATAAAATGACTAAAATGCTCTCTAATTATTTCTCTCCCAAAATCCTTATTTTCTTCCCTAATCCAACCAAACTGAACCCCAGCCGCAATCACCAACCCAGCCGCATCCACCTCCACCACCCCGTCTGCCACCGGCCCCACCCAATCCCGCCGACGACATCACCGCCCAATGCCGCAGCCCCTATTACTGCCCAGTCCTGCTGTTGCTATCACCACCCAATCCCACCTGTTGCCATGACCAGACATAAAGGACGCTGCCCAGTCCCGCTGCCGCCATTCTTTCTACATTAGCCTCACCCAATCACACTGCCGCCACCAACACACCACCACTGCACCACAGCCAAACACCACATATCCATGTCCACAGTCCTAAACAACAATTCGAACCCTAATCGCACAAACTAAGATCTAGGGTTTCAAATCACAATGTGCGATTAAAACCCTAGATCTGCATTTGTGCAATTTGGGTAAATCAGCAACATCCAAGCCTAAACACCTAGGGGTTTTACTCCACAAAAAATTCCTGTCACTCTACGGTATTAATACCCGACACAATGGGGAAGAGGGCACTGCGACAGTGGGATTGTTGTGGCGGTGTGGCTGGGGTGGTGGTGCCGCTCCTCTGTTCGAGACTCTCATGCACAGATCGAAACAATCTTAGGGTTTTAATACATAAGTAATTTGGAAAAAAATTTCACTTCGTTACGGAAACCATTGGTTGCAAGATTTTTGCAATTGCAGGTGTTCCTTTGTAAATTTTCTAACCTTAAGGAGCTTTTTGCAATGATCCCAAACTACAACGATATTCTGGGCAATTTTCCCAAAAGAAAAATGACAATGGCATAACATTCTTAGAGTTAAGAAAATTATAACAACCCATTATTTTACCAAACACAAAACAACACATAGATTAATAATAAAAGTTTAAAAAAAGGCCTAGTCGAACATGTAAATATTTTGACTTGATCCTATGTCTGTAAATTTAAGTTTGCAGCCATATGCAAAAGTTAGTAGAGTGCAATTCCCTGCCCACCTTGGAAAAAAATATATAACAAAGGCACATGATAGTACCTGAATTTAGGAATGGTTTCTAAATATTAGCGGAAATTAGGGTCTTCTTTTATAGATTGTGATGTAGGCAAGTTTTAAAGGTAGATTTTTATAGGGTTTGCTTTGAAGGTGAGCATAGACTTGGTATACTCGTATGGTTAAGCTAGACCCACACCTATTTTGGTTAAAATTCATATTCTTCTATCACTAAACAGATGTATAGTGAACTTTTAACCTCTTTAGTAGCAAATTGTTAAAATTTAACAAAAGATATAGTAACTTAGCCTCATTCTTTAAAAAGTCAAAAACACCCTTGATTTTCGTAAACCTTGTAAATTTAAAAAGAGAATTTTTTGGAAAAAAAAGGTTTAGCCATTTATGTCCTTGGGATCATTTTTGTACAGCGGGCTAGATCCACACCTGTTTTGGTTAAACTCATACTTTGTCACTAAAAGATACATAGTGAACTTTTAACCTTTTAAGATCAAATGCTTGAATTTAGTCAAATATATTATAGTTTAGCGTCACCTACTTAGAAGTCAAAAACACCCTTGATTTTTTTAAACCTTTTATATTTAATAAAAGGGCATTTTAGTGATTTTTTTTTTTTGCCATTTAACCCCTTTGGATCACTTTTGTATGATGGGGCTAGATCCTCGTCCGTTTTAGTTAAGTTCATACTATTTTGTCACTAAAAGATGCATTAGTGATCTTTTAACCTCTTCTATGAAGCACGGGTACGGGTGCGGGTGCGGATACGACACGGGTGCGGATACGCGGATACGGCATTTTTGAAAATTTTAGGATACGGGTGCGGCGGGGATACGGCAAATATTATATATATTTTTATATATATAATATATGATATATAAATATTTTTACTATGTACAACTAGCATTTAAATTCTAAATCAAATACAATACCATTCAACAGTAGTTCAATACCATCAAAATCAAATATATAATAACCACCACCAAATACATCATATTCATAACAAAAGTAGCAACATAGCATCAAAATTCAAACTATCAAACAAACAAAGTACTCCATCAAGTATCTAAGGGTTCCATGAACACAACATTTTCATCTTCGTCTATCTCTCCATCACCATCATCCGTAAAAAGTATGGCCTCCAACTCCGGCTCATCAAGTGAAAGCTCCGCAACCGCAAGTACACCAACATCATCCACAGTACCAAATTGATCTCCTCCAACGTCCCACATTTTTGTAGCTCCTTGTGCATATTGTGGAGATCTTCTTGAGAGAAGACGGAGATTGCTATGAATGAAAACCAAGTCCTCCGCACGTTGTGGTGTCAACTTGTTCCTTCTCAACGAATGCACCAAGGAGTAAGTACTCCAATTCCTCTCAACACAAGACGACGAAGCGGGTTGTTGAAGTAGTTTCAAAGCTAGAGTTTGGAGCATAGGTGCATGGGGACCGTGGCACGACCACCAATTATGAGGACTCATAATAGCCCGGTCATTGATGGAATCGATATCACTGAAGTGTTCGCTCTTAGAAGAAAATTGAGCAAACTCAGTATTGACCTTTGAACGATCCGTCGGATTTGGAAAATACCTCCTCACGCATTTTTGCCTTTCAATATAAATCTCGGCATCCTTGTGAGGAGGAACACGAGTGGGATCCTCACTAAGCCATTCATCACTATAGTACCTTCATAAACACGTTAAACAAATAAATTAAAAAAAATTCAGATTCACGCTTTACTACTAAAAAATTCAGATTTAAACTTTGCTTATAATAGCGTGAAAATTACCTCGGATTCAAAGAATGTGCCATACAATGAAGTGGCGTGTTGTTCTTGTTCCAACGATTGACAAGAATGGTATGAACCACGTCATAGAAGGTAGAACACTCATCCTTCCTCTTCCCTTCCTCTCTATATATTGCACATTTCACCTTCTCAATCATAGTATCCCACAAATCATAAACCAAGTGAAGACAAGGCGTATCCGTATCACATTGTCGAAGCATGTCATAGATAGGAGAAGTAAAAGCAATTATGTAGTTGATCTTATCCCACCAAACCTCATCAAGAACCATATCCCTCACAAATCTTGCCTTTCCAACATCATCCTCCCGATACGATGACCAATCCTCGCTAATCACCATAGTTTGGAGACTTTGCTTCAAGAGCTTGAATCTCCTAAGCATCACAATAACAGTAGCGAACCTTGTATCGGCCACCGAAAGCAATTTCATAGTAGAATACTTGTTAAAGATGGCTAAACTCATGGAATGGTTCATGATGAAATTCTTGATTTGCATTACATCGCCATAAACTTCCGTGATCCAAGAGCATTCATCATAAGTTATTTGATTGTTATCCGCATTCTTTGCCGCACAAATGTTTTTCAAGGCAAGATTTAATGTATGCACCACACAAGGAGTCCAAAATATAGTAGGGAATTGTGCTTCTATCAATTGCCCGGCCGCCTTGCAATTAGGAGCATTGTCCGTAATTACTTGGACAACATTTTCGGGACCCATGTCATTGATCACCTCCTTGAACAAAGCGGCAATGAAAAATTTGTCCTTAACCTCCCCCGAACAATCCACAGCCTTAAGAAACATAGGCCCACCTTCCGTCACCGCCATGCAATTAATTATCGGCCTCCTTTGCGGGTCACTCCATCCATCACTCACAAAACTCACGCCCTTTTCCTTCCATGTGGTTCGAATAGGTTGTAACAAATTTTGAATATTTGCCTTCTCCTTTTGTAAAAGAGTTGTCCTTAACAAGTTGTAACCCGGAGGCAAATAACCCACAAGAGAGTTAGAGGCGGCAAATGCATACGAACTCACGTAGTATGGATTCCTAGCTAGGTGAAATGGCAAACCCCCGGAATAATACATCCTAGCAATCTCGGAGTGCAAGCGATCTCTTTTAGCAATATTAAAGCAATCCATGATTGGATTGCTTCCTTCTTGACTTCCACTAGCACTTCCACTGGCACTTCCACTTGTACCACCCTTTCGCTTCTTAAGGGGAATACCGCTTTGGAAAAATGTGCTTGTTCCACCTAAAGAGTTACTTGGTGGAAAAGGCGGAATCCTTGGAGCACTTTGCTTTATTTTCTCAAGCACGTTATCCTCTAATTTTCGCATGTGGTTGATCTCATTAGGTGTCACTTTTTTACATGGTTCAATTCCCGTTCCTTTAATCTTCAACAAATGAGACCTAACCCGAGTGTACGAGCTATTAGACGCCTTGCCACATAGATTGCACTGCCATCTCACATTTCCACCTCCTTTACCATCCTTTTCGAGCCTAGTCACATACTTCCACAATGGTTTTGTCTCATCATCACCAAGACCATGCGTAGGGGTAGCAATACTATCTGAAGTTGTTGACATATTTGGCTTTAATTTAAGCCTTCAAACCTTAATCATAAAATAAAAAAACAGTCACAATAGTCCAAGTAAAAAAATACACTGTCACAGCAAAATCAAAAAAAAAAATTGATTTGAGAATTGAGACTAGAATTACACAAAAACATTCCACGTTCCACATTGTTCAAGTCTTAGTAGAAAGTAGAAATCAAGAACAAAAAAATATTGAAGACAGTGTGAACAAAATATTGAAGACAGTGGAGACATTAGACATACCTTCGAAGCAAAGCTGCCGGAGGTGAGTAGGGTGGTCGCGAGTGGTCGCCGAAGGTCCCTGATGGTCGCCGGAGGTCGAGGGAGGTTTTCGGTGGTCGCGGCAGTTCGGCGGTGTCGTGGGTGCTCGCGGCTGTTCGGCGGTGTCGTGGGTGCTCGCGGCTGTTCGGCGGTGTCGTGGGTGGTCGCGGCTGTTCGGTGGTGTCGTGGCTGGTCGCCGAAGGTCCCCGATGGTTGCCGGAGGTCGAGGGAGGTTTTCGGTGGTCGCGGCTGTTCGGCGGTGTCGTGGGTGCTCGCGGCTGTTCGGTGGGTGTCGTGGGAGATCGCCGGTGTCGAGGGAGGTCACCGGTGTCGAGGGAGGTCGCCGGTGTGTCGAGGGATGTCGCGGCTGCGATCTCTCTTTCTCTCTATCAGACGAGAGATCCGTGTGCCCTAATTTGGTAAGTATTGTTCATTTTATGTTTTCACCCCCAAATAAATTAAGTTTTGTGTATTAACCCCCGAAATTATCTTCTAGATATTATGTTTTCAACCCCGAAGTGTCGGATCCGCACCCGAACCGTATCCGAGCCGCACCCGAGCCGCACCCGAATTTCTGAAAATGAAAAAATAAATAGAAATTAACGGGTGCGCACCCGACACGCACCCGAGCCGCACCCGAGCCGCACCCGTGTCTGATGCGCACCCGACCCCGATACTCCTACCCTTTTGAAGCACCCGTGCTTCATAGAACCTCTTTGACGACAAAATGTTTAAATTTAGCCAAAAAGGTTATAATTTGGCCTCACCTTTTTAAAAGTCATAAACACCTTAATCTTTAGAAACCTTTTAAATTTGAAAAAGATGTTTAGCCATTTAACCGGTTGCATGTCAAAGCTTAAGAGTTTTGAGGGGGGAAAGAAACAGAAGAAGAAGAAAATCATTAATCATTGAGCTCGAATAAATTGGAGTCTTTATCTATGGGCTTCACCTAATCCTGTCATCCCCAAGAGTGGAATATACAAAGATAATAACCATATGAGAAACATATTTTCATGCATATATATGGTATTCTGGGATACAGTGCCACATACAAAGACAACAATCATATGAAGAATATGCTATCATGCAAATTAGGACATTCCAATAAGTCTCATACGAACTTAGCATTATTTAATTCCCACAAACCCAAAATTATAATTAGAAGGAGAATGGTATGATCTACCGATTCTTAACAGTCATGATTACATATCCATTAAAAAAATTGTAGAAAATTCCAGCTATACGATAGCTTCCTTACACCAAAGTGTCCGTATTTAAAACCTAGAATTGAACTTCAGTTTTAAGATAGCTTCAATGTACCAATATGTTTGTATTCAAATATCAATACATGCGAAATAATTCAAATTTGTAGCAAATGCATCAATATACCGATATGAAATGAAATTAGAAAGGATTGAATTTCAGACAAAATATTCAATTTAGTTTGGGGTAAAATATTACATTTCTCCTAAAAAGACTGCAAAAAACTATGTTATCTGCAAGTTGTTTTCTTTAATCGAGAGATGATGTAGTAGCTCTATGGAAATTTAGTTTTATCGTAGAAGGTTGTAGGTTTTGATAGGGTTTTTTTCAGTAACTAGAGAGCATGCAAGAGTTGAAGGGTGATTTTATAGGGTTTCAAATCCTGCCTATTTTTCCCATCCATATGGAGCCAAAGGACCCCGATCTCTTCCGCATTTTCACTTAACTCTCTAGGGCTGCAGCATTATATCAAGAATTCGAGCCTAACCAGAGATCACCAGAGGAGATACCTAAAATAGGTAATAGGAAGGTGGTTCTCCACCCCTTCTTCAACAGGAAAAACCAACTAAAGACAATCTTGCTTCACTTTTGAGCAACGGTCAAGCAAATGCCCCTCTATGGGAACGGATTCCTCGACATCCCCCACATGGTAATAGAAAATAGTAGTTTACCACCCTTTTTCAACTGAAGAAAGTACCCCTTCCCTAAATTCAGAACGAACCATAAAGGATATATGCTTCATAAAACTAGCCCAAGCAGAAGAATTACAACTCCACGTGGCCAAGGTCAGCATAACCAAGCATAATTAAACATCAACAAATGTTGCTTTCCAAGCACCCCCAGGACAATATTATCAAATGAGCACTCAGAAGTACCTAGCCTTACTAGATCGGAAGTTATAATACAAAGTGGGCTAGACATGTATCAGGCCCCAAGGAACTTAACGGAGCCAGAGCCGGGGAAAAAGGGTGCAGGTAGGGAGAAAGTTACAAATCAAGAGTTAGGTCAGAATATCACAAAAGAAGCGTCTATTCAAGAATACCACATATAAGAAGGCAGAAAGAGAGACAAGAACAAACCACAATAATGATTATTGAGGAATACCTGCTGTAAAATCTTCCCAAGCCACTCCACCAAGTTCTCTGTTTGTCTTGTTCTGGACAAGTCTACATCTAAACTTGTTGACTTACCAACCCAATCTATATTGGAATGGACATGAATTTGATCACTACAATCATAGTTGTTGGTGGCTAAAGCGGACTCAGGATGGCTAGATATAGCTCGCTTTTCAACCTCTTGCATCATTCTCTCTATTAACTCAGCATCGACTCTTTTACTGTCAGTCAAATTTAAAACCTTCTGCAAAGCTTCCATTGCCTACAAAAGATCAAACTATTTTAACGTAGAACACAACACTTCTTCTGCAGATTTATGTCCAATCAAACACTCAACATGTAAGAGCATAGATATCAATTGGCACATAGTAGAAGGCAAAATTGAAAAACAGTTAAATCAATTTAATTTCATATGGTACAAAAGAATAGCATTTGGACAGCTTTGGGGTGGGCCAACAGTCCCCCCTCCCCCACACACACCCCACCGCAAAATAAAAAAAAATTGTTCCTTCGCATAAACTTGACAAGAAATAATCAAGGTGTATGGGGGCATTAAGGTGCCCAAAAGATATGGCAATTGGCCTGGCATGAGGTTCTCGCGTGAGGGCAGCTATACCCAGGTTGGGGAAGAGGCTGTTTCGGCCTTTCACACCTGTGGCCACCGGATTAAGATCGAGTAACCTTCCTCCCAAAAACTTCAACGAGTCTTATTTAGATTCACGGGGTATCTGGAAGGACGGCTGAAGTCAGTGGCTCATGGAGGTAATTCCAACCTGATGGGTCACATTCCGACTCAGAAGGAAGCATCATCTGAAGGCGTCTTACCGTGAAAGTGCAACCTTAGCTGCTAAGCACCAACATCTGAAGTTCTGAACCCATAAATTAAAAACCACCAGCTGTTCAATGAGATTACCAACTCTCTTGTATAAGCTTTACAACTTACCATTTCTCCCCTCCCAACCCCCAACTCCGCATGGCTGATGCCATTATTATTAACAATCAATCCTTGTGTTATGCCAATTCCTTTATCGCCTAGCACACTCATTCAAAAAAAAACTTCTATAAGCATCAGTACCCAGCCCATATTAGTGCTGAAATCTCTCCTCACTGCCAAACATTATGAGCACCTGAGGGTTCTTTAGCTAGTCCCTTAAAATGAAGGTGTAGAGTCTAGTGCAACTCATACTCAATAGACAACTTTAACAATCAGCCAGTTCCCTGCCAGACACTGAGAGTCATCTTCGTCCAAAAGCTAGAGATTTTAACAACTTCAAAGAACCCTTAAGTACTGGCTGCAATTATGAGAAACTTGGACTCTATCATGAATCCATCCATCTAATGGTCACTTATTCCGTGGGAGGACTCTTGGTCAGGAATGTTGGATCCACAAATTAAGACACAAGATTGAAGGCATTATTGTCAGTATTCTTCGCAATTAGTTACAATAAGACCTCATACAACAATAAGTAATTTTTTTAAGTATTAATTTATACCAGACATTTTAAAAGGCTGGTGGTGTCTTTATGTAGTGAAAGATTAATAGCAATGAGTGTGCATTGTGCAGTCATTACTAATGAGGTGCACTCTGAATCTTTTCAATCATCTTTCATCTGCATACAGATAAATCCCTGAAGAATTCAGTTCTCCTTTTAGGTGCTTGAAGCATGCAAAAACTGCCCAAGGACAAACCCGCTTTCCGACACTTGGATATGTTATATGCAAGTTCAAAAGTGTTATAAATTAGTTCGCATGCATAAAATCTACCAGACTAAAATTGCCAATGTCTGCCGCAACATGGCTGTAGTTCTCCCACAACTGCCAGCTGTTTCGCCTGCAACAAGAAATGCAAAACCTCATGCATTGTGAAAAACAGATACAATATGTAGACAGGTAGTTTGGGGGGCGGGGGGTGAGGGGGTGGGGGGGGTGAGAGAGAGAACTTGAACTTCAATGCTTCCTTAAAGGCAATGGAAGCCTCTTTGCTTTTCTTCTTAACCATATGCCTGCAAAGTTTACCAAGTGTGTTACAACCCCTGATATATGTTGAGGAAATGAATCTGAAAATTACCCCCCCCCCCCCCCACCCTCTGGAAGCAGAACACATTAAACATGAAATGAATTGCCATACTGTTATATATCTTAGATTGTTCATGTATAGGAAATTAAAAAAAGCACTCTGATGCAGGAGCAACACAGATAAAGTACTGTAGCAGTAGCAAGCTGCATATTTACGCTGATGTTACTATTCACGGTAGAGATATTTGAAGTTCTAAGGGTCATATTGTCTTTTCAGTTATTTTAGTCATAATTAGTTCTTGTTGAGACCTAGACTATTCTAGGGCCAGGTGAGAAGCTATTAAGGCTTATAGCCAATAAATAAGGTGGCAAGGTTGTAATCGATCACTTCTATCAATTTATAAAACTTGTTATTCAAGGAGGTTTTATCGCTGGTCCTGTTGTTAAGATGGTCGTCCTAAGGCTGTGATATCCCTTACTCTCTCTCTTTCAATTCTCAATCTATCCTTGATATCCTTTGTTAGCGTTACTATACTTTCTTGTGCCAAGCTTGGTATCAGGGCAATGATCAAAATTAGCATTTAAATCATCTGATAAAAGTCATGGAGGTTCTACGGCTGTGAGAAACTCTATATGAATTTGATTCAGTGCTCTTTTATGTGCGACAGTGTTGTGTTCCTAGGTTATATTGTTTCAGCAGAAGGTATGAAGCCCGATTCCGGCCACACACAAAAAAAAAGTCAATTGTTGATGGCCATCGTCTTGATCCATTACATTCGTCAAGAATTTCAGCTCTATCATGACCCCTGTTACCTGAATGCTTGAAGGGGGTAACATCTAGATGGTCAGAAGAAGCCAGAGAATCATCCAATCTGATAAAGGCATGATGACTAATGAGGCAGTCCTAGTGCTCCCTGACTTTGACAAACTCTTTACTGTAGAGTGTGATGTTGGTATGGGGGCTGTTCTTAGCCAAGAGGACAGACCTATGGCTTTTTCCAGCGAAAAACTTTCTGAAGCAAAATGCCGATATGCAACTTACGATATGGAGTTCTGTGCATTATATCGTACCTCGCATTAATGGGAGCATTATTTGTTGCAACGAGACTTTGTGGTTTATTCCGATGGTGAAGCGTTACGATATCTTAACTCGCCAAAGAAGCTAGCACAGAACATAGTAAATGGAGTTACTTTCTGCAACGATTTTCATTTTAGTTTGAAGCACATCTCTGGTCAGTCAAAGTGAGTCGGTGACGCACTTAGCCTTTGGGCTCTATCATTGATCACCTTGCATTCCCAAGTCGTTGGGTTTGAGGAGTTAAAAGATCAATATCAGCCCAATCCATTATCCAGCCATGTTATGAAAGAATTGCAGATTTAACAATAAAAGCAGCCTCTCCTTTTGCAGTCCATAACTTTTATTTATTCAAGGGGGAATCAGCTGCACATTCACAAGGTTCTTCTCGTGAGCAGATTATTCAAGAGCTGCACGGCGGTGGATTAAGAGGACATTTTTGGCTGACATAAGACTCTAGCTATCATGTCGGACCTTTATTTTTGGCAAGGATGAATCTTGACATTAATAGGCTTGCACAACGCTGTAGGAAGTGTCAGTAAGCTAAGGGGCAAGCTCAGAATACTGGGGTGTATACGCCACTACCAGGTTGCTACTTCACGATGGTTTCATCTTAATATGGAGTTTATTGCGGGTCTTCCAAGGACATCACAGGGGCATAATTCCATGTCTGTGGTAGTGGATCGGTTCTCCAAGATGGTGCACTTCATTCCTTGTCATCGCAACCTCGATGCACGGCACGTTGCGGATCTTTTCTTTATGGAAACAGTGCGTTTGCATGGCGTTCCAACTACGATCGTTACAGATCGAGATGTGAAGTTTATGAGACAATTTTGGCGTACTTTATGGAAGATGCTGGGGACATAATCACAATAAGCGGGCACCGTCACCCTTAAACAGATGGACGGACCGAAGTTGTCAATCTGAGCCTTGGCAATTTGCTTTGTTTCATTGTTGAAGACCACATGAATACAGGGAAAGGATTTTGCTGCTAGAAAATTTTGCCTACAATAACAGGTAAATTGCATTACAAAGAAGACTCTTTTTGAGGCAGCTTATCGTCACAAATCGCAACATGTCTTGGATCTTGTTCCTCTACAACAAGATGCACAAGTTAGCAAGGACGCAGAAGCCTATGCTGAACAAATAAGGCGAATTCACAGCAAGGTACGTGCTGCTGTAGAAGCCAGCATTGAGCACTATAGGGATGCAGCAAATCGACATTGATGTTTCAACAAATTTGCGGAAGGTGATCAAGTTTTGGTACATACAAGGAAAGACAGATTTCCTAAGGGTACTTACCATAAGCTGAAGTCTAGGAGGATATGACCATGCAGAATTCTTAACAAGATTAGTTCAATGCAGATTCTGAAGGGGCCACGGAGCGTGATTGAAGAGGTGCTTGACAAGAAAATAGTTTTATCTCAAAGAGGTAACCAATACTGAGTTTCCTTGTTAGGTGGTTGGGCAAACCTCCGACCAAAAGTACTTGCATTTCAGAAGGAGAGGTGAAGCGACTTGATCAGGCTATCTATGATCAATATATTCATGTTTCTTTGACAGTTGAATTACTGTTCACGCTATAGTGTTTTTAAGTTCTAGGGGTTTCAGAGTCTTTGCATCTATTTCATTTATAATTAGCTGTGGTTGAGATCTAGACTCTCCTGGGGCTAGGATTAGAAGTTGTTAAGGCTTCTAGCGTATGAATAAGATGGGAGGATTGGAATCGATCAATATCACAATTTAGAAGTTCCCGGTCCTATTGTCCAGAAGGCAGTCCTAAGGCTACGATATCCCTCTCTCAATTCTATATCTATCCTTGATATCCTTTGTTAGCCAAATTATACTTTGTTTCCCAAAACACTTTCAAAAAGAACTTGTACCAGATTGAAGACATCATGTGAAAATCCTTCCCTACCACTAAACTCAAAACACGAAAGGATGAGAACTAATTGGCTTCAGAAAACAGGGCTGAAAAACAAACACAAGTAGCTTTTGCACGTGAAAGAGCAGCGAAGCACGGTGTAAATAATAGGAAATTAAGCTCTATTCATGGCTCATCCCCCCCCCCCCCCCTCCAAAAAAAACAAATACCCAAATAAAAGATTTGCGATTAAGAGACAATTTCAGTAAGCAATAAGATTGTTTTATATACTGATTCTGAGAGTCGAGTCAAAAGCAAGCATTGATAATCTTTAATGAACTTTGTCAATCCACGTAGTCATGAAGCAATGATTACCAAGGTAAGGAGAGATGTATGTTTACAGATGAAGGGGAAAGAATTTGAGCTAAAGCTAGGAACATACAAACAAGCTATATTGTTCCAAGCCTCTCCATTTTCCGGATCAAGTTGAACAGCACGTGTGAATCCATCAAGTGCCTTTTCCACGTCCCTAGCCTGTAGTAATTCATCAATAACAAGTTTCCAAAACAAAAAACAAGAACAAAGGAAGAGGAAATTAATGAGGAAATTGTTCAAGAGTAAAGCCCGTGGATATATTGTGCACAATAACAGACTGATAATCGACATAATGCAGATAACATTGGAAGCACCTTCAATGCAGCAGCACCAAGTGCAAACCAGCCATCTGGATACAAAGAATTCAATGCCATAGCACTCTCCCTAACACAAGAAACCAAGAGATATTTATTATTGTCTGGAACTGGAAATAACGCTAGTTAGAACAGCTTAGAATACACGCAGGGTGGAGGGGAAGAAAAGCATATCGCAGCATACCATAGGTTTTTTGACATCTCATATTCCCCTCTATTGTATGCATTTCGAGCAAGAGACCGCTGCCCAGTAAACAAAAATAAAGAATAGGACTTGTATACAAACTTGAGGAAGCAAAAGTTGAAAACAGCAAATTCAGTTGATAGAAGTACTCAGATTACCTTTGCTCGAGCAGACCTATTTCCTGAGACTTCTAGGGCTTTATTGTAGCAGGCATCATCATTTGTAATATCACCCAGTGAACACCTACAAAGTTACTTCTTATTAATCACGCGGATATCAAAATTATTGCTGTCAAAGAATGGGCCCAGTCATGTATATTATGCGCTAACACTGCCCTCATATTGAAGCCTTCAAGTGTACCTAAGAACCACATATTTCCGCAACCAATTCCCAGGAAGGGAGCGCTAAAGCATTATGACTCTTAATTCCCAAGCAACCCCTACAGAAACACAATAGTTGCCACTATGAAAATGAAACATATTTCTTTTGCGGTAACTGCCATTTTGCAAGATGAAAGATCTGCTCTTCTTCTGCTCCTTCCAATGAGACGATGCCCTGTGGTGGGCTGTGATCATGGTCGTTTCAAAAGAGAGAGAGACGCCTCTCAAAAGTTTGCTTCTTCTTCTCTCATGTAATTTGCCCAGGTTTCATCATCATCATCATCATTATCCAAGCCTTAGTCCCAAACTACTCGCACTCGATGTCGGTAAACCATCCGGCTAGACGAGAAAGAAAGAAAATGTCTTGGCATACATGCTAGGAATACCACCAGATCGGGTTTGCCGAGGGTTGGGTAGACAAAGACCTCATGAAGAAGGACGTCTGGGGCAGCGAAGGAGAAGCCCAATAATATCCTACATGGGCCACGGTAATTTGGGGCTTAGAATGAAGGGAATGCAACATCGTACTCCACATCAAAAGTTGAGTATCTGGCCTTAAGTCTTGATCACATGAACAAGAATGCCTTTGCTGTGAAATGTGAGATAGTAAATTCTAAGAAGAACCTGAAAAAGGAGATGAAAAATGTTAGAAGCAAAAGTAAAAAAACAAGCTCATACCATAAGCCTGGGTCACTGGGCCCCTCAGACAGCCGTGTCTTGATGAGCTTTACAGCTACCGCTCTCTTCTCCAATAGGCTACATGGATCACTTGCTTTTAGCATCGCCATGAGTGGAAACAACAAAAGTGAACGAAGAATCGAGAGAATTGCAGTCAACCGTACCAGTAGCAGTGGATTACATTATCCCATAAGTCAAGATCCTCAAAAACCTTAACTGCCTCCCCTATCAAGCCACAACTCACTAAAAGATCACCATATTCCCTAAAGCAAAAAAGAGTATAAGGCGCAGGTCAGATCTAACATACGGAAAGGAATTATATGGACGCATATTTGAAGAAAGTCAAAGTTTATAACAAAAAGAAATCTCAATAATCAAAGCAACTATGTTACATGGACTCGGTACGAGTGTCAGGGTTGGATATGTGTCCAAGTGTTGCATTCGTCTAATTTTTTATTTATAAGACACGGGGACAAGACAAATTATTCATACGTATTTATAGTTTTAGTTATTCCTATGGTAAAATGGTGTTTTATGTATTGCACATGGTTTTAATTCAGAACTTGGCTCATCTCAAAGTAATAACAACTAAAAAGAAACACTATAAGATAGTGCTCATAGTGGCATATCCTATGAGATGTGTCGAACACAGATCCTGTACCCATGTCGAGTGTCCCACATGGGTATTTCCGGCATTCTGAAGATCCCATGTAACATAGCGGAGCAAAAAGATGTCTACACTCAAGCATGACCATGGAGGTCCAATTTTTTACAGGGGCAGAAACATAAAGGAGTAGAGGCAGAAGCAACATTTATATGGACGCATATTTAAAGAAAGCCAAAGTTTATAACAAAAATAAATCTCAATAATCGAAGCAACTATGTTACATGGACTCGATACGAGTGTCCGGGTTGGATACGTGTCCAAGTGTTGGATTCGTCTAATTTTTTATTTATGAGACACGGGGACATGGCAAATTATTCATACGTATTAATACTTTTAGTTATTCCTTAGGTAAAATGGTGTTTTATGTATTGCACATGGTTTTAATTCAGAACTTGGCTCATCTCAAAGTAATAACAACTAAAAAGAAACATCGTTAGATAGTGCCCATAATGACATATCCTAGTAGTAGAGGAGTAGCTATACTTCCTCATTGCTGGCAAAATCGGAATATGAACTCCAAAACAGCCGTAGATCCTTTCTGCAGCTGTAGGAGAGGATTCATAGATACCCTGGACCTGAAATAACATGAAATCCTCATATATGACATGGATGTCATTCGCACTAACAGGATATAGGGGCACCCATATACTACAGCCGAACAATCAATTTTCTATGCTCATATTTATGTAATGCTTCCTTCACAGAACTTCAGAAGAAATCCATTGTGAAATGAGAAGGAAGGGAACACTGAGAAGGCAGGGAACACTGACTACCAAAAAAATAAACATTCTACCTTCAGCACATTACCATTATTCGTAATTGACGTAAAATATATTGTGGCAAAATATCTTATTCCCAACGTACTATTACTATTTCAAAGGGAGCAAATACATGCATGCGCCATAACCATTTCATTCTTTTCGTTTGTTTTCATAGAAACTTCAAATTTTGGACCAATAATATCTTACCGTTGCATACTCCTCACCTGTCAAGTTCGTAAAGCCCATTTCTCAATATGGTGCTTTCTAATTGTGCCAAGTGACATTAAACAAAGTAGAAGTGTTAGTCAGATGAAAGAGACAAGGACCACCTACTCCCCACACTTAACTGAAATGATGCAGAAACCAAAAGTTGCAGTAAAGGCAACATACAATAAAGGCATTTTAGTAGAGATGAAATCATACCAGCTTATCCATCATCATCAAAGCACGCTCCTTTGTCCGAGTACGAGTTGTTTCCCATCTGATACGTAAAATGTCACAGAAGAACCGAATCTGAAAAACAACACAACCGTAGGATAGCCTCTGAACAACTAATCCACGGAAAATTTTGCTACACAACCGATGAAATAATGAACTTTGGACTTCGTAAGTGGATGAGGATGGGTTTCCTATCCATCAAGCGCTAAACACGTTCAAACCCTTCTCACTGATTGGGCAAATTGACATGCTTCTAAGCTGAAACAAGTTTGCAAGCTTGAGAAAGACGTAAGTTTGCAGATAGCCTACTAACTTGAATAAAAGTGGTTGTGGTTTCCTTAGGCCCTTAAAACTTCTCTATCGTCCGCAGAATAAGGTTTATAAATTCGCTCTTTCTGCATCTCAAGGGTGAGGCTTATGCCCCCGCCCCCACTCCCCTGATAAATCTTAGGATCACTAAGTACTGTCTTTCAGGTTTTTCTTAGACAAAAAGGAAATGAACAAGAAACCATGAATCCATTCTTCTCGGTATGCAGATTAAATCATGAATCAACAAAACATGCACACAACAAAAGATTTATCGTGTAGTAGTGTAGCCAAAGGATAATCCAGAAAAAAGGCAGTCATTTACCAAAGGAAAAGAAAGGAAGAAGTTCTGACAATATCATGCAATGAGCAAATAGATCTTTCCCACAACAACCATTGCATGCTGTTTTAAAATGATTGAAGGTATACAATAAAAACAAATATAAGAAGTACGATACAAACTTCAACTTTGTGGCTGTTAGAGATTCATATGAGTTTTCTAATTTGCAAAGACAAGTAGAATAACTGGGTTCTATATAGTGATTGCGACATATTTCGTAAAACATATATAATATCTGCTAGCAAAAACCTCATTATTGATTGACTCGATGTACTTACTATAAAGTTTGATGATTGCTGAGAGTCGATAGCCTCTATGTATGGGGTCATTTCCCACCCTGAAACAAATATAGAGGAATGAGTAAAGCTAATTTTCACTACGATCATTACATCACAAACATGGACAATGGCCCCCTTGTGTAACACATTACTAACGGTTCCTATCTCTCTCTTTTTCTTCCTCGCTTTTGTTTAAGCAAAGCAGCATCCAACTTGGTGAAAGGACAAAGGAGGCCTTAGTTTAGGGCATTCATACATTTGTCATTCAGGTTTTAGCATAGCCTGTACTTGTTGATCAGCAGCTATCTTTGTACCCTTCCTCGTAAGGACACTTTCGACGACAATTATTTTTATCTGAAAGAATTGGCTGATTACCTAGAGATTGACTGTAAACTCATGGGGACGCCCTTGAATTGTCAAACATTAGTACATCAATATACTCCATTCAAGTTTCAAATGATTTGTCAAACCAAAGCTTTTATAGAGAACTCAAACAGAGATAAATTCTCATCTTCTACACTTCAGTTCATACTTTAAATCTTGGCAGGATTGAGGTTGATGCATGAGCAATCATCTATGAAGTAACATTACAAACTTTTTATTGTGCTCTAGCAGTGGCATTTTTTATTGGTAATGTAGCAGTACCGTTCCACTTAGGTATCATCAAGTGACTTATGAGTTAGTACTTAGCTCTATCATTTGGTCGATGCCTTCTAGGATACAATGTAAATAACTTCTTAAGTACTATAATTTACATTACACCTGCACCCCTTTATTTAAAGAAGCATACACTCGCTACCCCTCAGGTCTCAGCAATTTCTCACATCACGTTTGAGTTAGGAACACAATATGCCCCCGATGAATCAGCATATCTAGATCTTGTTATTTACAAGTCATATTCTACGGTCAATTTTACTTATTTGTTAAGAAAACCAAGGCAGGGGGTGAGAGTGTGATTACAAAAAATGTGAAGGGTAGTGTTTGTAGCGTTTGTTATACTCGTAACCCAAGAGAATGCGGGGAAGGGAGAGAGGGAGGGTGTTTTGAGGGGCTTAAGGCACTTTTTGTCTATACTTGTTCGCTTGGCACAAAATATTTGGATAAAGTTTTACTTCGCAGGCTCTCCAAATTGTACTTTATACTGAAACATTTTTAGCGCACTTTGACCATCATTGTATACTCATTTGGCTATAAAAATACCGTCTTAATCAAAGTTATATATGTTCTGAAATTGATTGATTATAAGATCAATCTCCATTTTCTACCTACTACACAAGACAAACGTTTAGGTTATTTCATTTTCAAGTGATTTTAACATGTAAGACCTTGTAATGCCCTTCTCTCATGTAGACAAAGGGCCAACCACACGTCATGATGCCAAAATACTGCTGATTCTCTTTTCATTAAACAAGACAACTGCTAAAAGTAGAATAAAAGTTGATAAAAGCATGTTTCACCCTATGAGTCTGGAGCTTACTTTGCATTTCGTCTTGTGGAGTGCTCTTCTCGATCGAAACACATTGTGCCAGAACCACTGCCTGTTGGGCTGCCGTCAGACGGACAGCACCACCATCTTTTTGTTTGCGACTTTCACAATTTCTACTATCTTCCAAGAATTTAGGGGTCATTAAAACATCAGAAGCTTCACGGATTTCACGACGATGCTGAAGAAACACGTCTTCCCCGACAGTAGAATCGTCACTCTTGGCCTCAAAACTTGCAGAAGGACAGGAACCATTTTCGTTCGTAATGCTCTTCCCACAAAGAAGTAGAAGCTGGGCCTTTGGTTCAACCTAAACACAGAGAACACCATCAAAGACGAGGAGTATTCCAACAAACCACCGACGAGTACAGTTAAACTACGTACCTGATGCACAGTGCGAAAGCCCAGAGCCCCACTTACAGAAAGATGGAGACCCAGTGCCACTTCTGCTGATTCAAAATGCAGCCTATACAGAAGGTTCTCAGCATATAATACCGCTATTCCCCTAGCTGTTAAATTTGCTGAAAGCTTGGGCACAAAGAGACACCAAATATATACTACTTTACCAGTACTCTTAAGGCTTAAGCTGTCAAATTGGCCAAATATGTATGTCATGCTTTAAAGTTCCGCCCTAACATGCAATCGGACTAGCGTGTCTATTGACAAACCAAGGTGAGTTTAAACAAAGGTCTACAACCATATAATGTGGCTAATCAGTGATAAACATTATAAATGGAGCTAAATGCATAGGGGAGAGTTTGTTTACTATTTGGGGCTCATTTTCTATTAGCTAAAGCCTTTAGAGCAAATAGTTACTTATAGAACACCAAAGCTCCTAGCAAGGTCTTGGCCTCCAGTCTTCCCGCTTGCATTCGGCCTCACTCATCTATCTTTCACTATGTTTGTCCAGTGGCCGTGCACCTCAGTTTTTCTCTCATTAATTAATCTTTCTACATGCAAGCATAGTGTACAAAGATGGGCCCATCTCTGTTAGCTTTGGCTTTCAGGATAGATGCCAAATTAACAGAAACAAAGTTACCAGTTGCATTATAGCTTAAGCTTCAGAATGGGCCAAACATGTACATCATGCCTTACCTATATCATGCTTAACGGAAACCAAAAACAAAAATTAAGAGGCAAAAAAAGGCGAATCCATGTTAACCTACTCTAAAAACAACAAAACAGTCACATATATGTACAATATGATTTCAAACATTTGCTAGGAAAAGGAAACTTTTTTGGGGAAAAACTATATGGGAAAAATGTAGTTGGTGCGAACACAGGCTGTGGTAAGAGTTTCCACGAACAGTAGAGAAATATACAGTGTGTTTCGTCTTTCTGTGATACGGATGGCAAAGCTTATACCTATAAAATCTAGTCCCCTGCTTTGCCAATTCATCTCTTCCCTCCAAACCACCTTCAACAGTACCAGATGTCTATTCAATCCCTCTTTTGCAACAACATCAAGTATGAAAACATAACCAAACCATCCCTCGACTAAAATCCCCGGGTTAAATACAAATGATAGTTATTAAAGGCGCAGGCGCATCAAAATAAACATGTGGATACCTGTAAGAGAAATGAACTTATTACAGCTCACTACCATAAAATTGCATCAAAAGAGCAACTAATATGAACTCATTACAGCTCACTTCACTACTGCACACACTCTAAATATATGAACTTTAAACAAGTAGGCACAGAGCAAGTAATAACAATACTGGGTCAATTGCTGAACCAAAATCCTCACTCATAAGTGGTGAATTTGGCAAAACCAAAAATTCAAACACAAAAGGCCTGTAATTACACGTATCAGTGGGTATCACCCACGACCCATATGGAGAAGAATGCAAAGAAAACACTAACAGTCTAAGAACTTCCAGTTCCAACTTCCAAGTTCCAACCATTCAAAAGATAAAGGCTTGATTCTTGAAGCAAGAGATGACCAAAACAAAAGTTCAAGGCAAACCGCAAATGGGTTTTAGAGTCATTACTAATTAGCTTCTTCTACTACTTTATTCCCAAATTCAACTTCACAGTCTAACTCAAAGGTACAGTTATTTGTACACAACTGAGATTTGAACTTTGAGCCATACAGTTAAGGAAATGCGTTTTGAGCGAGGGAGTAAGGGAGAGAGTGAGAGACTGAGTGATTTGTGCTGTGAATTGTGACCTGTGAGTGACGGAGGGAGAAAGAGACAAACCACCAGAGTCTTCAATTGGAGCAGCCCAGCAGCAGCAGAAGAGAGAAGCAGCGGTGGCGGCGCCGGGCAATTGGAACAGCGGTGGCCGGCGACAACCGGAAGGGTGACGGCGACGATGATTGACGAGGGGTTGCGACTGGAGGCTGTGAGTTGTGATATGTGATTCGGGGATTTTAGAGTTAGGACTTTAGAGTCAGACTTCGTGGAGCCAAAAAAACAACAAAATCTGGAAAAAAAAAAAAACGAACAGTCAGACTTGCGCGCCTTGATTTGCCCCTCCCGCCAGGCTCGTAGCGCCTAGGCGAGGCGTGAACAGTGCACCTGACTGCGCCTAGCGCCTAGGTGCGAGCCTAGGCGCACTTTTAGTAACACTGTGAAGGACAATCATCAATTTTTGACAAATCAGTTGATCAATTCACCAAGTAAAAAACACATATGCCCTTAAGACTAGGAGTGATCGAATTCACCCACACCCCTCCATCACCTCCATATCTTGCCTCCATTTCCCAACCACCAAGCCAACAACTATCACCCCCACCTCTACCACCACCACCATCTCTTGCCTCCATTTCCCAACCACCAAGCCCACAACTATCACCCCTACCTCTACCACCCTTACCTCGTCCCTCAGATATGCCCACACATAAGCCCCTAATGTTTCCGGTCAACTCATAAGAGTCTCCACAATCAGGATCGTGGTCGAACATGGAGAGCTGTGGGAATAATACAATCCATGCATCTGGATGTAACGCCGACGAGTTTTGAGGAGAGTAATGGCAGCGAAAAGAAGGGTTAAAAATGAGAGAGGAGCACCACCATCATTCGGTCCTCAATTTCATTTTCCGATTTTGCTTTCTCCATCAACCCGCATAGTGCACCACCATAAGCACAACCAAGTCGGATGATCACCAATCCTGACGAGTAACGGACACGTTAATGTGGCAATATTCCTAGAAAGTATGGTGTTGCAGGGACGCTGTTGTGAAGCATGAAGAGAGGCGTCTGGGGCCCAACGTATTGTTCGTTATGAGGGTGAAGGTGTTGTAACACGCTGGTGGGAGAGAGAGGGGGGAGAGGATTCTGTGTTTTAGGGTTCTCAAGAGGCACAGAGGGTAATGAGCTGAAAGTCAACATTAGGAATTCAACATAAATACCATCCTGATCTTATTTTAAATACTTCAGGGGGGCCAACTCTCTCAGTTAACGCCCGAGAAGTCGACCTAATAACCCAGTACAGTTGAGGGGGATCATTTGTATTTAACCTTAAATCTCCACATAAAGAAACCCATTACAACCCCCTTTCTCACAACCCTCAGTATTTTCTCCTTCAGCAAGCTTAATGCGCAGAAAATCCATTCTATGAATTTCAAGGAAGCCTCCTTCAGCAAGAAGCAAATCCACTCAAGACCGTAAGAGTCCGAAATCAAGCTCTTCATATTTCCACTAGTTTCAAACTGTCGTGGCTAGCGTGACATCCAACAGCTCGAAGGTCCTCTTGTAGGAAGACTGCCGGTGACCTCGACTACTTAAACACGAAACAAGGTGTGACAAAATATTAAAGGTCAAAGAAGCTTTCTATCAAATAACAATCACTGGATAAGATGTTACCAGGAAAAAAATTACTATCGTCAATAATTGACCTATAGAACAACATGCTCACATAACAAAGACATTGTAGAGCATTGGCCAGTCCTATACTTCTATTAAATGAATACAATTAAGTATATACTACAGAAGGATCACTAATAAAAAAGAGAACTCTTCAATTCTTAGTGCCAATTTCAGATGCAATCATGCATACATCAGGTTAAAGATGTACTAAAAGAATGAAACAAATCTTTAATGTGAACTTGCTTGAAGTAACGCACCTGGAAGAATTAACGCGGCCGTAGGTGTGTTCCATCATTCCCACTTCTAAGTGAAGCATCGACAAGATAGTCAAGGCTTCTTCCTCTCGTAACTCAACACCCCAGTAACATGTTAATTGTTCCAGTGTACCAAAATGATGTAAACTCTCACGGGTAAAGACTTGCAACAAATCAAACAAAGAAGAAGAATGCTCATCCAACATTTTCTGCTGAAGGAGCAAGAGCCTCGCCAGCCACCATGAGATGGTTCTCAATCCATCCATGGAAGAGACACTTCCTTCTAACAGCAGGTCTTTAATCCTCATAAGCATTATCTTTGCAAAAACTATATACTAGCCAAAAAAGGAGAAAACGTTATTGATTGTATCCACTAAAGGACACTAATTTAAGAAGATATACAGTAAATAAGTAAAGGACCAAAGGCTCTAAAAAACAAATGTCAAACTCAATTTTTTGCGAATTGGGTGAAATAACTTTAATCAGAATCGCTCTTGGAATAGGCTACCATGGATATAACTTCGCTGCTTGACTACCTGTTTTGCTTCGATGGACGAAAACGGCCGATTGTGGAGCTTAAGATGTTATTCTCAATAAAGATAAGGATTGACAGTTACAGAAGAGAGACAGTTATGAACGATACAAGTATAAAAGAAGGGCAGAACAACGAGAAAAAGGGTTGTCAATCCACAAACAAAAATTAGATATTAGGAAGATAGTCTACTATGTTTTAGCATTCTTTTTTAGATAGTTTATTAGATGATTTGTCTTGTATCGATAGACAATCCTGTACACTGTCGTACTTGTGTTCGTTATATTGTAAAGATTGCCTTCATCATCTCAGTGGGCGCATCGTTTTTAGATTTATTCAGTGTATTATCGTTAGTTAATTTTCATTTTTAGAGAAGTCCTCAGGCCCGAGAGGCAAGAAAGATCCCGCATTGTTCATCGGTTATGTCGCAGGCGCACGATCGATAGTAAGTTTGCCCAACAGCGGAAACAGTAAGACTGGACCATCTTTGAACCCAGTTACTCCATCTGGATTGATCACCATCTCAACTGTTCGGCATGGTATTCTGGACACTCATCCGAGCACTGTTCTATCCACAGTCTTACATATGCATGTAGGATCCAATTTCAAATTTTCATCACCAACCGATGTGTCACAAGGCATTATAGGCTACTTCACATTTCCTTATGCTGTCAAATGGGGTATGTATGAAAGGGAAATGCTTATTTTCATCTAAGAGGGAAATGGAACAAAGTGGCTCTAGCATTGCCATCACCATAAAACTTATGAAGGCAGACATAATTTACTGACCAACAAAAGATACTTTGCAACAGGAACCTTCTCTTAATCCTAAGATAAACAATCAGGAATCTTGGCATTAAATTGATCAGAATTTCTAGCTGATCACATTATAATGACAGCAGTTTGGCTCTCTTTTTATTTCTTTCTTTTCTGGGTTTAAGCCACCTTCGCGGGTTGGAGACTTGGCATGGACAGACTCACAGACCCTTTTAAAAATCAACCAGAAGCAAAAATTTTGTACACAAAACACAAGAACATGAATATGGATTTGACAAGAAGTGCCGACCATATATATATATATATATATATATATATATATATATATATATATATATATATATATATATATATATATATATTATGCTGATTGATTCAGTTACGCTGCTACGCCCTTATTTTGACACGTAAGGTTTTATATGCGTGTCTTAGATCGAATGGCAATTCGAGACTACCTTTATGCATTCCCAGAGATTGAGAGGGCCATGATCCTTCACAATCTCGTACATGACCCTTGTTATGGTTTGCATCTGCTTTTGTGTTGTTTAAATCTCTATATCTTTAATCTTCGGCTTTGGCTTCTTTACCACATGCCTGATTGCAGTCGCAAACATGAGGGTATTCTAAAATGATACATCCATTCATGACAATGTAACCTGCTTTGAGCTACAGCAGAGGCTGGAAGAAGCTACAATAGCACACAAGCACATGGAAAAGTTCACTAGCCTTCTGCTTTTCTAACACACCACATATTCTTTTGCTTTATGTGCTATAGGATACCACAGAGACTAAAACTGAACCAGGACAAGCTTACAAGGCACGCCCCCAGCATAGCACTTTCCCATTTGCAAGTCAAATCTACTTACCAATGACAATTACAGTGCAAGGGACCTTCTTGAAATCCTATCCCTGATTTACTTGGTTTGTCAACAGAAAAAACAGCAAAGAGTAATATATCAACAACTTTCACCTACAGCATCCACCAGACACGTAGTACCCACAAAGGTATGCATGTAGACCTTAAAAGTCTCAAGAAGCGAATCAGGGAAGTCTCTACAATCAGAAATTAACAGCGTCTAATCATCTAAAATCAGTTCAGCCGGAGTAAAAACATTGAGTTGGATGTCAGGCAATCAAAGAAGAGAATAGAACTAAACAAGTAGGGGATAGGATGAATTACTTGCAGATTGGAGAGCTTGCCAAGCAGATGAGAACCACATGACATAAGCTCATTACGTGCCCAGACTTCCCACTCCACCCAATCACTAGCACTTCCCTCCTCTGGCAAGGCTAGTAGTGTCATCAGAGGCATAGAAGGCAACCTCTCTAATGGCCTGCAAACGTATATGTGTATATATTTAGGGAGCTGAGACAGGAATTATTGTGGTAAGTAATTTAAATATCACAGAATTGAGCGAGTGATGGACCCAGTCATGTTGCACTGAGTGAAGGCAAGAAGGGCTGCCACAGCAACGGTCATCACGAGAAACGCCCTGAAACTCGTCTCTTGAATATCATCACAAACTAAGAACGAATTGACGCACTCGACAACCAATTCGGAGTAGAAGCGGTCGGCACAGTGGGTGGAATTACGGAGGAAAGCCTCGGAGGAGTCGAGTTTGAATATAAGTCGCGAGGCATCGGAGGATAGGACTCGGGCGTAGTGTCCAGACTCGATTGCTTCAAGTGCGCCTTGGATTAGAGTGAAAGTGCGGGGGTCAGTAGGAGGATGACTGTAACCGGACGGAGGAGTACAATCAGGCGATATGGAGCATCGGAGGAGACGCAACTCCAAGCTACGAAGTAGGTGCTGGTTCACTTCAGCCATGCCTGGAGTGGACAGTCTTGCAGAACTAGTGAGTGCGTCTGTGTGAGAGGAAGACAAAATTTCAAAGGGCTTGGCCCAAGGTTTACGGTTTCGGGGTTTTGGAGGTTTAGTGGGAGTTTTTTCCCTAAATAATCTCTCTTTATTACTTAATAATTACCCATCTATCTCATTTTCAATTTTATTTACCTATCTAACCTTTTTTAAAAATCTCACTTTCAAATAGAGATTTCAAACTAAGAAAACGCCGTTCCAAACCACGTTTTCAAGCAAAAATTACTATGTTTAATAAAAATCTCACTTTCAAAGAGAGATTTCAAGCCAAATTTTTCAAACAAACGTTAATATGAAAATTTTACTTTCAAAGAGAGATTTCAAGCTGAGAAAACGTGATTAACAACGTTTTCAAGCAAACGTTACTATGAGAAATCTCACTTTCAAAGAGAGATTTCAAGCTGAGAAAACGTGGATTTCAAACGCTACGAGAAAACGTGGTTTGGAACCACGTTTTCTCAGCTTGAAATCTCTCTTTGAAAGTGAGATTTTCATAAATGGGTTAGATAGATAAATAAGGTTAAAAATGGGGTAGATGGGTAATTAAGTAATAAAAAGGGATTATTTAGGGAAAAAACTCGGTTTAGTGGAGTCGAGGAAAAGAAGGTCTTAGAGGACTCAAAAGTGTGCTCTGTACCGTAGTTTGAAAATCAAATCAAAATTGCAGTAATTAAATTAAAATCAACCTGAGGTCACATGGTAAGTTATACTCCGTCCCTGATTGGCTTAGGTTGTTTCACATTTTATTATTATTATTATTCTCTAAAAAGGAAAGAAAGTAGAGGTGTCAAATGGCCGGCCAAGCCCAAGCCCATCGGCCTCCAGCAAAACGGGCATGGGCCGGGCCAGAGGGGCTGCCAAACGGGCCGGGCCGACCAAACTGGGAGGATATCTGGGCCCAGTCCAAGCCCAGGCCCTACATTTAGGGTCGGGCTAGGGCCGGGCCCGGACCCAATTTTTTTTACTTTTTTTTTTTGCATTTTCTTGTTATTTAAAGTAAAGACTTTAATTACGGTAATTTGTTTTTATTATTTAAGCAAATTGTACTCTAGGCATGTCCAATATTCACAATTTAATGAACCTAATCTTTATCCTTTTATTTCATTATAAGTCATATACATTGAAGATAAATGTGTTTATAGGCCCTCCTCCTTTTATTCGGGTTTCGGACCGGCTGCTTGTAAACAAACAGGCGAAGTTACCTATTTTTTTATATATACGAAAAAATATATATCTTGCTTGTAAAAACTATATATATATATATATATATATATAACTATATTTTGTGAGAAATTTTATTCTTAAAACTTAAGAGAAGGAAAATAAAAATAAATTACCTAATCATCCGGAAGTACTTCAACATCCGAGTCACTGCTCTTCCTATCATCAATCGGTTTATCTTGCTCGCGGTATTTCGCATCAAGATAATCCTTCCAACATACACATAGCTCGAGCGACTCGGGGTTAAGACGACTCCTCCTGTCATCCAAAACCCTCCCGCTTGCTGAAAATGCCGACTCTGAAGCAACCGTGGAGGCTTGCACTGGCAGTACATCCCGTGCAATTTGGGATAAAGTTTTATACATGTTTTGATTTTGTTTCAAAAAATTTAACAAATTAAAATTAACCTGTTCTTGCATTGATAAATCAGAATAATGATCAGTATTTGAATATACACCAATCTCATTAAAAGAGAAAAAAGTAGACGAACCTGCCGAATTAGAAGTACCTTCACCTGGTAGTTGTCTTGCTACTAGATGTTCAAAGCCCTTAAGGTATGGCGCATAATACCTCTCAGTAGTCGATGATGAAGCTCGCCCGCGCACGTCAGCAGAATTACGATAGAGGTTGAACAGTTCCTCAAATGTCTTGCTCACTTTCGCTGTGAGTGCGGTTGTGTCCTCTGCTGGTAGCACATTAATATTGATATCTCTTGTATCGAGACGTTCACGCCATGCAACTTTAACCTAGGATCTAAACAAGTAGCCACAGCAAAAACAACAGGCAGTTCACTCCAATTTTTATCCATCACTTTTACTATTTCCTTAAAGGGTCCTATATATCTCCATTTAACATTGTAGCCATCTTGAGAATTTCTATTACAGCGAGAGGAGAGGTGGGATAGTACGTACCAGACAATAAATTGGTAGACGTGTAAAATACCTCCAAAAATTCAGCTAGGTATGTGGCCATCTGCCATTCCTCTTGAGTTGGCAAGCCGGCTGGGAACAAGGTTAGTAGAAAATGCGTATAGACTTCTCTGTATGCCAGAATGTGTAAAAGCATATGGTATGTAGAGTTCCACCTGTGGACCACATCTGTAACTGCTCTCCTGCGAGGCATATTATATTCAACACACAACGTTTTAAATTGTTGTGTTCTCGGACTCGAACTATTAACATACGCTGTCATACCCCTCATTTTGACAAGAATATCTCCTGCAGCAGCTAAACCATCTTGAACAATTAAATTAATTATATGACAAACACAACGAACATGAAATAATTTACCAGAAAGTACAGGTTTGAGGCTCTCCTGTAAAGCATCAACAGCAGTTGTATTGTTAGAAGCATTATCAAAACTAATACTCATAATCTTATCCTTTAATTTAAATGTGGTACATGCTTTTAATATAATACTAGCAATGTTCATTCCATCATGCGGAAAAGGAAAGAGCTCGAAAGCGATGATTCTCTTGTGCATAATCCAATCTGCATCAATCCAATGGGCCGTCACACAAGTATAACTAACAAAAGTAAACGGAGATTGCCAAATATCAGAAGTAAGACTAACTTTACCGTCAAATTTATCGAAATAATCGATCAGGCGTGCTTTAGCAGCATTATACTGTCGGAGTGCATCGGATCTAGTTGTGTTTCTATGAACCTTTTTGTACAAAGGTTGAACGTATGTGTTCATATATCTAGAGTGCTTAGCATTATCGGCAAAAGAAAAGGCTTGTTCATCGTGAATAACAAATTCAGCGAGACCGTCTCTTTGCTCTCGCTGATTATAAACAAATAACTTACCGTCAAAAGATAACTGCGTTTGGGTAGGTTCGACGTGGCCTTGTCGAGGTGCACACTGAGGGTAATGCCTGTTAAGATGTCCATTACCACTACCAGACGAAAATAATTTAGCACTTTTCGAGATGCCGTCCACCATAACTTCATCAAAATGATTCCAACACTCGGCTTTCTTTTTTTTTTCCCTTTTGGACTTCTGGCTCATTACCGGAGGCATTGCTCGGCCCTTCTTCATCATGACCAGGCATAGGGTTAAGATTATGCCACGGAGTAGTAGCTTCGCCAACCGAGCTGCGTCCTTGACTATAATGCGGGGGGTCTTGATCAGGCGTGTATTCAAGATCTGGAATGTTTTGATTGAACTCCCAATTGGCTTGGGTATCTATCATACAGCCTGTACTCATTCGTCCAGGAACGAATGGTTGTGGTGGTGCTTGGATTGGTGTTTGTGATGGCCGTGGTGCTGGCGCTCGTGCTGGTGGTGGTGTTTGCGATGATGATGATGTTTTTCGTGATGATGATCCACGCTTCAGTTTCTTCAGTAATCCAGCCATATTTGACGCTAAACTTTTTTACTAGATTGAAAAATAAAATTAGTAAGAGTAACTAAATACACAAGTATAAGAGCAGTAATTAGTAATTAGAAATAACAATTAAAAGAATTAAAGAGTAACAAATGAATCACTGAGGGTAATTCAAAATTGGAGAGAGTTAGTAATTAAAAAAATTTAGTAATAGTAATTGATAAATATAAAAATTCACTAATTACTAATTACTAGACAAAAGAATTAGAGAGTAACAAATTAATAAGAGGAGTGGTTAGTAATTAGAATTTAGCAAGAGTAGTAATTAGTAAACAAGAGTAATAATTAGCAAGAGTACTAATTAGTAAATAAGAGTAGTAATTAGCAAGAGTAGCAAAGCTTGTAGAAATATAGAATGTTTATATAAGAGAGAGTAAGAAGATTGGTGTGAAAAATTAGAGAGAAATGGTGTGAATTTATAGATTTTTAAACTTCACAAAAGACCAAAATACCCCTAAAACTATCCGTTTATAGTTGTTGGGGAGGGTAAGAGTGTAAAAACCTTAAAAGAGTTGAAAAAAATTAACTTGGATCAAAATACCCCCCAAACTAGCCGTTATTTTGCTGTTGGGGGGTAAAAGTGGAATTTAAGGGGAACAAAACTGTTAGGGGGAAAAGTTAAATTTGAAAAGTATAGAACCGGGCCAGATTCGGGCCAAACCCGGGCCAATTCCGGGCTTGGCCCGGGCTTTTTTCTGGGAATTTCTGGCCTGATCCAAGCCCAGGCCCTAAACCCTAAAATAGAGGGCCTTCACTGTTCATTCACGGGGCCGGGCCAGCCCGGGCCAGAAGGGGCCTGGTCGGGCCAGCCCACGGGCCGCCCGGCCCGTTTGACAACTCTAGAAGAAAGTGGATAGTAAAAAAATTAAAATTAAGCGGGCTTGAAAAGAAAAATGAATGATAGAAATTTAAATGTGGAGAGAAAAATTGAATAAAAAAGTGTAAAAAGGGTAAATATGAAAAAATACCAAAATAATATTTCTTAATTTAAAAAAGTGAGCAATTTTTGTGGGATGACTCAAAAAAATATATGATCAATTTATGAAGGAAGGAGAAAGTATATTAATAACAGGGGAACATGGTAACTTACCTTCATTTCAAAGACTATTTAAACTAAACAACTAAATAGACAAACAAAAAAAAATATTTATGGACTACTTAACGATTAAAAATTTTGAAGTCCTAGCAACATATTGGAAAAAGGTATTTGACCTTCTTCTTTCTATATTCAAAACCACCTACTACTGGTCGCAAGAACATAAACTTTGTAAGAGGTGAACAACTGATATATTAGAATAAATATTATTACAGAAAGAATCCAAATCTCCTCCTTGCAACTGCTTGAGTCCGCCTTTTTAAGGAACTAAGAGTCTGGTTAAAAATCACAATTTAACTGGAACTAGCAATTTCCAATAAGGAATGTTGAGGCTTCATTCTCTCAACTTGTTCCACTGGCGAGCCTAGATATTTCTTAATGTTATGGGACCTCGAATGGCTTCCAATCGTTAAGTAGCAAACAAATGTTCCTCTAATTATACAAATATTACTTTGGAAAAAGCTCTTTTCTTCTTGTTCACATCCAAACGTACAAATAGTTGATAAGTTGATTGGACATTCATTTGAGGTATTTCCCCTGTTGTGATATGGTAGAGCAAATACTTTAAAAGGCTCATGAGAATGAGAAAGCTTGATAGACCGGGTGCTTACACAGGGGAAGGCAAGGGAGCTCTAATAACCATATGGGAAATTTCAGGATACATTGAATAAGCATATGAGGTTGTCGACACAGCTCACAACTCTAACACAAATGTATTCCCTCATATTAAACATGTTATAATATAAGTACTCCTTGCCTTGGAAAAAAACCTGCTTTGACTTTTTTTTCTTAATGATTGAGGTTTCTTAATGTAATAGTGTTCGAAAAAATTACACTTATGCATAATTAGAAACACAAACTTTTAACATGAAAACGCAATCCATCACATAAGTCTACAACAATAATCTCACTTCACTTGGACCGTAAATCTATAGGATACCAGTGGATTGAAAGATGATCAAATATTATAATTGAAAAGATTGTTATAATACAATTCTAGTGACATTAGGTTTGGCACTGGCGGTGGTCGGAACCAATGATGGGGACTAGTCAACGGCAGTGGATGGTGGTAAAAATTGTAGTAGCTCTTATTTACATTCAATGAAATTTCGACCTACTCATATATTTAAAACATCACAAAGAGAGGTTACTAGGGATTAATTGATCCGTCATCTAAGGTGGCCAAAATAACTACTAGCGAGAGGTTAAAAATGTTGCAACAACGATCAAACCAATAAAATTATTCCCTAAACAAGAGCTTTGGCGGCAAAGCATTTCCATAGTGATAGCTAAGGGGGCCGCTTTATTCAAAAGTGGCCAGGTGGGTTAAGGTGTCCGGTGGAATCCCAAAAGAGGATTAGTTTGACACTTACTTGGAAACATACATTGATGCGTTTATAAACTGAAAATAATTTTTAAGAGACTTGATTAACAAGGTTCAACTTCCTTGCGCGAGATGCAAATGCTTCGTACTAGACATAGTAGGCCGAGCCATCCTGATCAAATATGTTTTATCACTTTTTGTTGATTATCATATGCATATTATCAAACAATATTTTTAGCAAGTTTTATAGGCAGGATGCAAAGAGAGTCAACCGATCGATTAGGTAAATTGGTTTGCACTCTCTCGTCTCAACTCTAATCCCGCCCTCCTTGCCAGAAGTACTTGCAAGATTTTAAAAAATTTGGAAGCACTTATAAGCAATGCTTTCAACAGTAAAATTGTGCTCTCAGTCTTTTTTTAGAGCTAAGGCTAGGAGTACTTCATGGGCTAGGGGAGGAGTTCTTAGAGGTGGGACCCCCTGGAGCTAGGCCTATGATGGCAAGTTGGGAATGGATCATTATTTTTTGTCTAGGAAGATTTTGCTAGCATGAAGTCCCACTAACAGTGTTAAGAGATTATCAACCCCTTAATACTAAGTTAACTTACTAGTTGATCTCATCCAAGACTCTAAGTGGAATCATCATATTATGGACCAAATATTCCTCATAACATTAGCTTATCGGTTTCTAATAGTTACGTCTTAAAAGGCAACTACCTGGACAAACTTACTTGTAATGCCACACCTTCCGGTCATTTTATGGCTGCATCAACTTATGACCTTTCCTATAATATATGTATTATTGAAATTGCGGTAACCAACTTTGACCCTAAGAATGAAATTTCAATCTAAAACATGGAACTGTCTTTAGAAGCTTAGACTTCTTCACAAAATCTAGTTGTTCATGTGTCAACTGTTGATCAGTAGACTATGTATCAAGTCAAGACCAACATACACCACAAGAAAAAGGACTTTTAGCGACGGACAATTCCGTCGCCAAAAGTCTTATATCCGTCGCCAAAGACTTTTGGCGACAGCCACACTGTCGCTAAAAGTCCGTTACTTACAACCCGTCTCTTAGAGTTTTGTGACAGAATTTTAGAATCCCTCGCCTAAAGGAAACCTTGAACGACGGACGTACAAATACAATTAGCGACGGAATAATTGTATTTTTTGTATTTTAATTCATTTTGTTTTTTTTTCAAAACAATTTATTACGTAAAATATTTAATGACATAACAATGCGTCGTCAAACATTTTGACGACAGATATTTAGTGACGGATTATCCATTGCTAAAAATTTTCTGATTAGCGACGGATTACTCGTTACTAAAAGTCTGTCGCTTAAAATTTCAGCGACGAAACTTCCCTCGCTAAAGAATCATTTATTCTATTGAGTCTTTTTAGCGATAGAAGAAAATCCGCCGCTAAAAGTTAAACTAATGTTTAAAATTTTTTATTTTTTTAATACCAAAACATGTAATTACAAATTCTCAACAACACAATCTCAATCCAACAAATAATTCTCAATGCACATTAGGGTTAAATAATTGCTGATCTATCAGCAATTATTTAACCCTAAAACAGACACAACACATATGTATAAAGAATACATTCTATATCAATCAAAAAATAAAATGTATACAAAGTTCAGGAGGACATGGGAGCGGGGACTATAGAGTAGGGAAAGGGAGTACAAGTCGGGAGAGGGGGGGGGGGGGTACAAACAGTTAGGACGCAGGGCTGATCAGGGGTCAACGAGTCACGGATCTGGAGTTTGCCAATCGTCCTCGTTCCTGGGTGCATTAGGAGGCAGATCCGGCTCGGCATGTCCAGCAGCATTGTCCTACACGTAAAGGCACAGATGCATTAATCTCGATAGCAATCATATAAAGTGTTTACTCAATTTATATAGTGGTTGTACCTGATTATTCACCGCGATCATCCTATATACCTCTGTAGCAATACGACAGATCTCATTCTCTTATAACGACGGTCGCACCCACAGTCGGTGTCTGCGTCTATGAGGATGGGTAGCGAGGGGTAAAGGACACTCCTATCAAGACACGTGCAGTCGTACCGGGGAGGCCATGTACGCGGCCTTTTGGCCTCTTGACGACCCTCGGTGTATCCAACCATCGCTTTAATCCCCCAGTATTCGTGCCCGTACTCATGGACGCTGATGGTTGTTCGAACTGTTGCCCAAACCCCCTGACCTGTTCGTACAAGGCTTGCAAAACAATGATTTGACATTCAAAACATTAAGACTCTTAGGGATGGCAATGGGGCGGGTCCGATGCGGATCTTCTAAAATCCGAACCCGCCCCGCTAGGCATTAAACTTTGCCCCACCCCGCCCCGCACAGGGTTATTTGGGTAAAATACCATAACCGATCCTATGTGGATTTAGGAAACCCGAACCCGCCCCGTTTCACCCCGCACTCATTGTAGCACGCGAAAAACTCAGAACCAACCCGCCCCGCCCCGCCCCTGTGGGCCTATTCTGCTTGTTTAGCAAATATTTCACACTTTTTCAAACATGTTAATATGACAAAACTTGCACCTGTGTCACAAAAAATAAACTACACATTAGATTAATGTCAAAAATTCTAAAGAAGACATTAGTAAATGACAACAGAGTATAAATAAATTAGAACATAGTTCAAATTAATGTTCAAATAGACTACACCATAGTTCAAATAGACTACCCACATTAACGTTCAATCACTTGGAAGCAGCAAATACGAGTATAAGTGTAACAAGTAGCAAATATGAACACAAAAGCAAGCTCGTTCAGTTGGTCCGCACTCCAACTCCAAATACAACTACAGTTATTGTTCACTGAAAAAAAATATAAGAAAAAAATGACATTAAAATAAATGGATACCAAAAAAAAAGGATACAACCAAATAAGCTATGATACTACGAAATGATACTACAAAACATGTGATTGAAATTGATTGCATTAAAAGTGGTATTGAATGAAATTAAAATACAAAAAGGCAAATTCAAAATGTGACAAGGGTGCCGTGTGGAGAATGGAGACTTTTAATGCTAAGTTCATAAAATGTTTGACATGCTCATCTTTTGACCTCATGTTTCATGCCTGACTTGGTTCTCAACTCATATATATTGCAGGGACTATGTATTTGGTGTTAGTGTACACTTCTTCTCCAAGTTCTCAATTTAAAGACTTCTAATGCTAAGTTCATAAAATGTTTGACATGTTTATCTTTTGACCTCAAGTTTCTTGCCTGACTTGGTTCTGAATTCATATAAATTGCAGGGCTATGTATTTGCTGTTAGTACGCAGAGTTCAACTTGTTCTCCAAGTTCTCAGTGTAAAGCCTTTTCATCATTCGCAGCAACGACAGCAGCAAATATCAACAACTACTCAAGAGGAACTAACCCAATCTTTGAGCTCTAATCAAACTGAAAATTAAACTGCTTATTCAGTAAAATTAAACTGAAAATTAGTGGGGAACATGCCACCATACATCAGCAAAATTTAGCAACTACTCCTAAGCAACGTTTGAGTTCTAATCAAACTGAAAATTAAACTGCTTATTTATCCATTATCTAGTGCAGTCACAAGAAAAAAGAAAAAGGAATTAGTGGCACATTTTGAAGATATCTATATGTTCAGCATAAAAAGATTCATCTGGGAATGTGGGTTTTAACAGGTAATTGAAGAAACATAACTATTGACATCGATGCTGAAATCCACACCCAAACAAAAAAGGAAGGTACATCACCACGGTCAAAACACAAGTGATTTCAGTTTGGGTAGTAAACCACTGTAAGAAATAGTGTAGTTTCAAATTTCAACAAACATTGTTTGCTACGGTAAATGCCAAAAAGTCCAGTGAATGTCATATGCATATACGGTAAACATTGTAACTCAATTAACTAGGACTGAACACAATTTAGGTGTACATGAACTCTTTCCTTCACTCTCAGGTAACCAAACATATATATGATTGAAAATTTTATTTGTAAAATCCCTCTATGAGCATAACTATTCACTACAGATGGCAAAAACGGATAGAAAACTCACTTCATTAAGCAAAAGCTAGTTTTAACATTAAGGAATCATACTCACATGCCTAATGAATTCCAATCCATCTTGTGGAGGTCGGGAATCAAGATTGAGTTGGTTCCACTAAACGAGAGAGACGAGGGACGAGGAAACCTTCGGCTAATCGGCTTCCTCCATTCGCTCTCAACTAATCGTGTTTGAGTGGGCAGATCAGCATTACCATCGCAAGAAGTGTTCGTGGATGTGCGGTGGAGCCGCCGCAAGAAGTGTTCGTGGCCGTCTGGTGGCTAGTGAGCAGATCAGTAGAGCAGATGTGCGGCGTGTGGTGGAGACAGGAGAGTGATAAGTTTGAGATCTAGGGTTTGCCTGTTTTCAAGAACATATATATATATATATATACACGATAGACGGCTAAGATCAACTAAAGTATTAGGGGAGGGCTAAGATCAACTCAGTATTAGGTTAAGTATACGGGGCGGGGCGAGGCGGGTCGCGGGGCGGATTGGGGTGAATACCATACCCAACCCTAACCCGCTGCAGATTTTTCAAAAAATACCATACCCACCCCATGACCCGGTCAAAGTCAAAATAACCCGCTCCGACCGGGGCGGGGCGGAAATCCGCGGATTCGGATTTTTTTGCCATCCCTAAAGACTCTGTTTGACAACATTTTTTTTTTAGTTTCCAAAAAAAAAATAAAAAATTAAAGAGCAGTTAAATTTTTTTTTTTTACAAAATAAGTGGGTGTTTGATAACCCTGTTTTTATTTTGAGTTTTTTTTTTTGTGTTTGATTACCCAGTTTTTATTTTGAGTTTTTTTCTGTGGTGGTTTGCGGTAGCGGTGGTGGGGCGTGGCGGTGGCCAACGATGGTGGTGGCCGGTGGCTGCCGTCGTCGTCGGTGGTTGCTAGTAGTCGCTGACAGTGGTCGCTGGAGGTGGCCGCCAGGGGTGGGTGGTGGCTGCCAGCGGTGGGAGGGTGGTGGTGGTCTAAAAAAAAAAACCAAAATTGAAAATCGAAACTCATTTTTTTGAGTTTTCAAAAACAACCTTGATTTAAAAACTGATTTTTTTAATTAAAAAAAAAAGAAAAATGGTTACCAAGCGCAATTATTTTTTTAAGTTTCCAAAACTGAAAAAAATAAGAGAAAAAGCCCTGTCAAACAGGGCCTAAAGCGACAAACATCGAATACAAAGGCAAAAATTTAACAGACTAAACAAATTAATTCGTAACTTACAACGATCTGCCAGAAAATATCTAAAACAAAGTCCCCCACCTGGTGTTGATCGTCCTTATCCTTCTTCCTCGCGTGCGTCTTAGTGTACGTCAGAGTACACACCTCATCTGGCACCAGGTTTGGGTGCTTAATTGCATTCTTGTGTTGGAGGACGTCGTGAGCCACCGACCCCCCGTGTGCGTGGGGTCTTTGCCTGTCTATTCTCGCTTTCACTCTTACTCTTGGGCTCCCAGGATGTATCAGCCCTCCACTTATCAACCATCACTCCCCACATAGCTGGAGATATCCAATGAAGGGGAAATTTCTTCCACTCCTCCATTGGGGCACCCTCGGGTGTCATCTTCCACGCCCGCTCCTGTGCGTCGTGCAGTCATCGCCGGTAATTTTTGTCAATGTAGGCAAAAAAAGCCTACCGCCCCAACGCCTGTTGCTCAGGTGACTCAAACTCAAACCCTTCCTACAAGGTATCCAATTATAGCTAGGAAGGGAGTACTAGTCGCAGGGGGGGCGCACAAGAGCGGGATACAAATAGTTAGGAAGCAGGACTGATCAGGGGTCGACGAGTCCTGGATCTGGAGTTTGCCGATTGCCCTTATTCAAGGGTGCATTGGGAGGAGGATCCGGCTCGGCATGTCCAGCAGCATTGTTCTACACGTAAAGGCACGGATGCATTAATCTCGATAACAATCGTATAAAGTGTCTACTCAATCTATATAGTAGTTGTACCTGATTATTCATCGCGATCATCCTATACACCTCTGTAGCAATACGACAGATCTCATCCTCTTGTAAAAACGGTCGCGCCCGGGATCGGTGTCTGCGTCCATAGAGGGGCAGTGAGGGGTGGGGACACTCCTATCAAGATACGCGCAGTCGTACCGGGGAGGCCGTGTACGCAGCCTTTTGGCATCTTGACGACCCCCGGTGTATCCAACCATCGCTTTAATCCCCAGTATTTGTGCCCGTACTCATGGACGTTGATGGCTGTTCGAACTGCTGCCCAAACCCCCTGACCTGTTCCTACGAGGCCTGCAAAACAATGATTTGACATTCAAAACATTAATGGTTCGTTTGACAAATTTTTTTTTTGGTTTTCAATTTTTAAAGAGCAGCTTAATTTTATTTTTTTTACAAAAACAAGTGGGTGTTTGATAACCTTTTTTTTTTTGGTGTTTGGTAACCCTTTTTATTTTGACTTTTTTTTTGGTGGTTTGCGGTGGCGGTGGTGGTGGTGGTGGGGCGTGGCGGTGGTAGGGCGTAGCGGTGGTCGACGGTGGTGGTGGCCGGCGGTGGCTGGTGGCTGCCGGCAGTAGCCGGCAGTGGTCGCCGGCCGCCGGAGGTGGCTGTCGGCGGCCGGCGGTGGTGGCCAGCGGCCGGAAGTGGCTGCCGGCGGTGGGAGGGTGTTGGTGGTGGTCTCCAAAAAAAAAAACCAAAAGTGAAAAAAAAAACCAGTTTCTGGAGTTTTTTTTTACTCTGCAGTTTAAAAACTGATTTTTTAAATTGGAGAAGGAAAAAAAAATGGTTACCAAACGCACTTTTTTTTTCCAGTTTTCAAAACTGAAAAAAATTTGAAAAAAAAAGCTGCGTCAAACGTGGCCTAAGGCTCTGTTTGACAACACTCTTTTTTTTCCAGTTTCTATTAAATAAATATAATTAAAGAGCAGTTTAATTTTTTTTTTTACAAAAACAAGTGGGTGTTTGATAACCCAGTTTTTATTTTGGTTGTTTTATTATCCAGTTTTTATTTTATATTTTTTTATGGTGGTATGCGGTGGTGGGGCGTGGCGGTTGTCAACGATGGTGATGACCGGCGGTGGTTGGTGGCTACCGTCGTTGGTGGTGGTCACCGGTAGTCACTTGTAGTGGTTGCCAGAGGTGGCCGCTGGCAGTCGCCGGCGGTGGGCGGTGGCTGCCAGTGGTGGTGGTCTAAAAAAAATTAAAACTGAAAACCGAAACTCATTTTTTGACTTCTAAAAAATAGCCTTAATTTAAAAACTGGTTTTTTAAACTGAAAAAAAAAGAAAAATGGTTACCAAATGCAACTATTTTTTCCAGTTTTCAAAATTGAAAAAAAAAAACTGAAAAACCCCTGTCAAACGGGGCCTAAGGCGACAAACATCGAATACAAAGGCAAAAATTTAACAAACTAAACAAATTAATTCGTAACTTACATCGATCTGCCAGGAAACAGCCTGGTGTTGATTGTCCTTATCCTTCTTCCTCACGTGTGTCTTAGTACAGACCTCATCTGGCGCCAAGTTCGGGTACTTAATTGCATTCTTGTGTCGGAGGACGTAGTGATCCACCGACCCCCCCTGTGCGTGGGATCTTTGTCCTGTCTGTTCTCGCTTCCACTCTTACTCTTGGGCTCCCAGGATGTATCAGCCCTCGACTTATCAACCATCACTCCCCATAGAGCTGGAGATATCCAATGAAGGGGAAATTTCTTCCACTCCTCCATTAGGGCACCCTCGGGAGTCATCTTTTGCTCCCGCTCCCGTGCGTCGTGCAGTCACCGCCGATAATTTTTTGTCAATGTAGGCAAAAAAAGCCTGCCGCCCCAACGCCTGCTGCTCAGGCTACTCAAACTCAAACCCCTCATACAAGGCATCCAATTACAGCGAGGAAGGGAGTACAAGTCGGGGGAATGGGGCGCAAGTGGCGGGATACAAACAGCTAGGAAGCAGGGCTGATCAGGGGTCGGCAAGTTCCAGATCTGGAGTTTGCTGATCGTCCTCGTCCATGGGTGCCTGGGAGGCTAATATGGCTCGACATGTCCAGCAGCATTGCCCTACACGTAAAGGCACCGACGCATTAATCTCGATAGCAATCGTATAAAGTGTTTACTCAATTTATATAGTGGTTATACCTGACTATTCACCGTGATCATCCTATACACCTTTGTAGCAATACAACAGATCTCATCTTTTTGTAATGACGGATGAGTCCACAGTCAGTGTCTGCGTCTATGGAGGGGCAGCGGGGGGTGGGGACACTCCTATCAAGACACGTACAATCGTACCGAGGAGGCAGTGTACGCTGCCTTTCAGCCTTTTGACAACTCCCGGTGCATCCAACTATCACTTTAATCCCTCAGTATTTGTGCCTGTATTCATGCACATTGATGGCTGTTTGGACTGCTGCCCAACCCCCTGACCTGCTCGTACGAGGCCTACAAAACAATGATTTGACATTCAAAATATTAAGGCGACAAACATCGAATACAAGGGTAAAAATTTAACAAACTAAACAAATTAATTCATACTTACATCGATCTGACAGGAAATATCTAAAACAAAGTCCCCCGCTTGGTGTTGATCGTCCTTATCCTTCTTCCTCACGTGCGTCTAAGTGTACGTTAGAGCACAGATCTCATCTGCACGCCAGGTTTAGGTGCTTAATTGCATTCATGTGTTGGAGGACGTCGTGAGCCACCGACCCCCTATTTGCGTGGGATCTTTGCCCTGTTTGTTCCTTCTTCCATTCTAACTCTTGGCCTCCAAGGATGTATCAGCCCTCCACTTATCAACCATTACTCCCTATACATCTGGAGATATCCAATGAAGTCCTAGCAAATTTCTTCCAATCCTCAATCAGGGTACCCTCGGGAGACATCTTCCGCGCTCGCTCCTATGCGTCGTGTAGCCATTGTCGGTAATTTTTGTCAATGTAGGCAAAAAAGCCTGCTGCGCCAATGCCTGTTGCTCATGCGACTTAAACTCAAACCCCTCCCACAAGGCATCCAATTATACAATTAATGTAATTAATTTAAAATTACATTCTAATAAAACAAATGATGACTGACATAAGCAGTTAAAAACCATAACAGCCACTTATTCCATAAGGACTCCCTCGTCGTCC